>LBNU01001988.1:0-41986 GCA_014162995.1 Artemisia annua | reverse complement strand
TTTGTTGGATAGCATTGTCTGATTGTTGAAAATACTGGCTACGAGTTTTCTTTGTTTAGAATCATATATATTCTAATGAATCATATATGATTCTATGGATCATATATGATTTGTCTTATATTATTTTATGGTTATTAAATTTAAATTTTTATGGGCAGGTCGATCAAAAGTTTTGGCTCATAAGCCTAAAGAGGAAGATAAAAAATCGTATCATCTTAAGAAGGCAATCCATTTAATTCATAACACAACATGGTTCTAAAGGATGTTTGGATCAGTCTTATTGTCTGAGGTATAGGTGTTTTAGAGTTGTTTTTTCTGCATTGGTAAGTCACAGTAGGCTAATATAACATAAATAATTCAACTATTTTCCAAAAGATAATGATATGTGTTAAATCACATATCGTTTATTCACCATTTTAAGACCAATAAGACCGAAAACTAACTGTAAATGCCAAAGTTTGTGTGTCTTTTGTGTTATTGAATGTGCAGGTAAGGATATATGAGAAACGGACTCAAAACATATTAAATCAACAAAAACACGAGCACGAGAATGAAAGAAGGTTCAAAAGCCGGAGCTGGGGAAGGATTTTCAAGTCCGGATCAATAATTGAGCTCAATTTGGCAAAACCAATCCTTGAAGATTCATTATTGTCAAGAATGGCCCCTGGAATTATTTTGTAGAAATTGGCAGAATCAGTCCTTGTAGTTTTCAGAATTTCATTTAAGTCCTTATCATTTTATAACTTCAAATGTCATAAGCTTGGTCCAAAAACCTTTATACAAACCTTAAGCACATTTATCCTTTACAAATACAAAAAACCCAATAACCTTTTCACAACCCAAAGGCCCACTCCCAATCACTTGACCCGGTCCAGAAAAACAAATAAATAATAAAAAAACCCACGTACCCTTTTTCCCTCTCCCCAAATTCACCCCATTCCCAGCTCCCATGAACCCTAATTTACCCACACACCAATTACCCCATCTCAACTATTTTAACCTCGTATTAAGGGCATAAAGGACAATTCCCCACACCCCTGACACCTTTTCAGAGTATGGCAGCAAAGGAATGATACGTGGCAGCCTTTTAGTGGATGAGACGCGTCACATGGATGAATTGGAGAGCTGTGATTGGTCTAAGGGCGTGTAAAGGGATCAAGGACGAATATTCAAGGGATATACCTTCTCTAGATGCTTCTGAAGAACCTGAAGCTCAAGGCTATAAATACCAAGCCCTCACGCACAATTCAGCTGGTTAGATAGTAGTAGTTAGTTTAGGAATAGGTGTAGTTTTAGTGTCATTTTTAGTGTAATTCTGTTTTACTTGTATTTCAGTTTTCATATTGTACTCATTTTCAAGTATTAATAAAAATTTTAGTTCTTCAACATTTAATTTTCAAGCAATTTAATGCTTTCAAATCTATTTCTAGCTTACCTTTATTGATCTCATAAGCTCATTCAAATTTCATAATAGCTTGTAGTGAGTTTATTCGTTTTGTTATTGCTCAACTGGTCAAATAGCTCTCAATCAACCTATGAAAGAGATGGTTCGCATGGTGATTCATGGTTCTGAATTGGTGTTATTGGCCTATCCAAAGATAGGCTATGATTCAGATTAAAACCCTATGTCAGTTAGGGTCATTAACCAGTAAGATCCATATTCCATTTCTTTCAGTTCTCATTAGCATATTATAATATAATGGTTTAGCTTCTGTGATTTTAGTTAAATTCTGCTTATCTTTGTTAAATTGAGATGTTAGTAGCTGAGATTGTTTTCATGTTATGCTTCTAGCTGATTTTGTGTAGTTTTGATGTTCATTACTGCTTTTATATAGCCATTATTGCATTCCTGTGATCTTGTGTTTTTAGTTAGATTTTAGTGTTGAGATAGCTTCATATATTGATATTATATCTGTTTTGATAATTGGTTCAGTAGTTATTAGCTTAAATCTGCTAATGGTAGTGTAGTCTACTAGTAATAGGAGTGTTTGGATCTATTGTTTTCTAAGTGTTATTGTTGATCTCTGGTTGTTCTTTCTGCATGAACATTCTGCACTAGGCTTAGATAAGTTTACTTAGTCATATTTTTAGTAGTTATAGCTTTAAATAGTCAAAAATAAGCTTTGCCAATTTCTGTCAACTTTAGGTGAATGTTGTTCATACAGTGTTGATCATCTTTTGAATTTTATGTTTGAGATTGTGAGTTTAGTGTTTATACAAGTTTAACATACTCCTAGGGAAAGATCTGAGCAGTAAAAATTGAGTTCAGTCAAAGCTATTGTTCAAATTTAAAAGTCAACTGCTGCAGTACTTTAACTTGCACACCAGTTTCCATTGCTGATCTAGGGGTTAATTAGAGTACAATTAGGTTGTTTAGCATGGGGCTTTTCATGTTTCTGAGTTCTTTGGTTGGTAATGTTCAATTTGCCCCCTTATTATTCTAGTCAACAGCTTATTTCACTGCTTATTTTTGGACTGCTAGTTAGGGCTTTTTAGAATGTTATGCTGAATTTTGCAGTTGAGTTATCTAGGTGTAATTTTCTTTTGATCCTTGTTTATCTGCTTCATTTGAGTGTTTCTAAGTGTGATTGTGCTTTTTCCATGGTCCTGTGCCTTCTGGATACTTTATGTGCTTATTTCACTGCTTATTAGTGATTAATTGTTCTTGTTTGTGGCTGAATTGTTTGAATCTGAATGAATCTTGGTCCAATTTGAGTTCTTAGTTGCTTAATATAGTCTATTGAATCTTCTTAATCAATTTCTCAAAGTTTAGGTTCAAGTGCTTATAAATAAGCATTTGAATAAGCTGTTTTTCAGCCCAATAAGCACTTTTCCAACTTATTTTTCACTTTTCTTATTTTTCTCAGATTTCAAATAAAATTTTAGATTTTCTGTAAAAATTTCATAATTTTCTGAATTCATTTACTATTTCTTTTTATTTTTAAATAGTTTTTAGAATAATAAATCAATTTTAATTTCCAATTTAATCACAAAAAGACAAAAAAATATTTCTGATTCTATTTTTAAATTTCATTTTCAGTTTAATAAGATTTTTAGAAAATAAATTTGTAGAATGAATTTTTCATTTTATAATTAGTTTAGTTTTCTTTTATTAAGTAAAAATACAAAAAATAGATTTTAATTCATAGAAAATAAATAAAAAGTCAAAAAAATATTTTTCTTTCCTAAAATTTTCTTTTATCATTTTAAAGTTTTAAAAATTACTTTTGAGCCCGTAGGTTTAGTGTAGCTCAGATTTCACGTTTTATTTTGTTACGTAGACGTTTTATTTTTAGTTCGCGTTTATGATTTTGTCATTTGTGCTTAATATGCTTGTACGTTTAGCTTTATTAGTTGATTTTCATTGTTCATTCATATAATTGTAGAGTAAAATCATAAAATCACTTTTAAATCTTATTCACTTCACACGAGCACAATCTTATTCGTCAAACTCGCCGTCAACCTTCGTTGGGAAACGACCCGAGAATTATTTTCACAAATAATTCTTTGGAAAAATATACTCAAAATACTCACATCAGATAACATAAATAACATAAAAAGTCCACAACTATTTTCCAAAAAATAACATAAATAACTCAAAAAGTTCACAGTATCTCACAGATAGGAGATTAAGCAGTTAACAATAAGCTAAAGCAATAAGCCAAAGTGAGCCTGAATAAGCCAGGTATTCAGGAACAGTGCAAAACTCTCAAGCTAACTCTAATATGCTCAGAATATACAAATAAACTCAGAAATCAATCCTAAAATCACATCTGCAGTCCTTATGTGAAATCAGCTAATATACACTAAACACCTAACTTTGCAGACCAATTAAGCACTTCAAATAAGTCCTAAACTAAAATGTTAGTGGGGCAAAAGCAAGTCTACCTAACTGAGATTCTAAAAATTCAAAAAGCCCTATCACAGATCACTGATTACTAATCTATTAAGGCCTAAGAACAGGTACCTGAAAAAAAAAAAAAAAAANTACTTATTATCAACAAATAGGGAAAATCTACCAAATAAGCAATAAAATAAGCAAAACCTATACACAAAACGTAAATAATCACTCAATTAAGCACATTAACAACCTAATCATGAACTTCACTTAAATTAACAAAACATAAATAAGCAAAACCTATTGCTAATATACACAAAACATAAATAATCAACAAAATAAGCAATTTTACCCTTCATTTCATCAACTAACTCCATTATTTCATAAACTACGGTGGTTTATGGCAGTTCACGGCAGATAACGGTGGTGGTTAACGGCGGCGGCTTGAAGAGACGGTTATTGAGAGGGATTGAGATTGATAGTTATGATTGAGATATTCGGATCGATGTTTATGAGTGTTTGAAGGAAACGGTTTGAAGAAAACGGTTTGAAGGATCGATGTTTGTGAGGATGAGATCGATGTATTAGTAAGGAGTTATTAGTAAGGGGAATTGACCACATTGCCCCTACATTAATAAAAAAAAGAAAAAAAAAGAAAAAAAGAAAAAAGGTGGGATTTATGTGCACCGTGGATGGTAAAAGGGATGGATGGATGAGATTAAATATTTGGTTCTTTGGTAAAATGTGGTTCTATAAGGAACTTTTGGCTATGAACATATGTTGGTGTTTTTAACATGTCTTTTTTTAGGTTAGTGTATGTGAATACAGATTTTTCACTACTAATTAATAATTAATTAATTGTGTTCATACTACATATCTTTCCATAATCACTTTCCATATGCATATGTACAAATGAATCCTATGTATAAAAACTATGCGTCTATGTTATTCTGAATATAGATTCGAAAGAGAGTCGGTTTTCAGGATGACACTACATTTTAGACCTCTAAGCTCTAGGAAACGACATTCTTAAAGAAAATTCCAGTGTTAGAAATGAAAAAGATTAACTACATAAGTAACTTATTGTGGTCACAAAATCTCTGAGCTCAATTCCAAAAACGTTGCACATATATCAGCCAACATGAACAAGTTATGACCTGCATGAAGAACTGTGGAGACATGAGAAATTAGTAGGGATCACACCAAATCCTAAGAACTGTACTTCCATGAAAGCTATGGCAATAGTTGGGAAAGAATTCAGTTTGGCTAGAGACAGAGTTGTTGTACTTAAGGGTCTTTAGCATTGGTAAGTGATTATGTGTTCTGGAATAGTAATCGCATATAATTCGAATATTATAAAGATTTATTTCTATTTGTTATTTGCGAGAACATTTGTTCTTCTAATCCGTTATATAAAAGTTGTGTTTTTTAAGCAATCGCAATTACTCGTGATAAAAAAAAAATAAAAAAATAAATAAATAAATAAAAAAATAAATAAATAAATAAATAAATAAAAAATTTACCCGCGATAATTTGGTAAAACTCATAAATTTCATCCATCAAACGGGACTAGTCTTTATTACTTTATAAAAAGATTTTGCTAACATATGAACATGTTTATAAAAGATATGTTCTGGTTCATTTAAGAAAAAATTATGTTCAAATATAGTAATCTATTACTTTATTTAATGTGCATTTAATGCATTTTTTGGTAAATTAAAAAAATTTCATATGCATAGCCTTTTAATCACAACATTGACCTTTTGGTTATCATATATGTTAATTCCTTAAATACTTAGCGCATGTTTGGTAGGGGGTTGGGGGTGAGGAATAAGAAAGATAATGAAAAAATGTGTTTGGTGAGGTATAATGCAATAATCCATTACCCAATAGTAGGCAATGAGCCATTACCCAATAAATTGGAGGAATGCTCATTATATTCTTTTGCATTTCTTTTGCTTTTACTTTTCCCATTCCCCAATTTAAACCAAGTATGCCCTTATATTTTAGATCAAGTATTTTTCATCTTTTTAGCTTTAAACAGCAGAGGCACATCCAAACATTGATTCTTACATGTTTAGATAATGTTGATCATCTAATCTCCATCATTGGACGTTGTATTGTTATTTGAGGAAATGACCAAACGCCCGATTAGTCGTATTAGTTATTTACTCTATTCCATTTTTATGTAGAACACATCAATTGCAATATCAGCTCTTTTAGTAGATAGATATGGCCCAACCCGATTGAGGGCTTGGTTCCATTAAGGTTTCATTATATATTTGCTTTTACAGTAAAACCTCTATAAATTAATACTCGATAAATTAAGAACCTCGATAAAATTAATAATTTGTCCGGTCCCAACTTGGGACCAGTACAAATTTGGACCCCAATCGATAAAATAATAAGATAATAATTTTTTTAAAACCCCAGTGTATATATATTAGTCCCAACGAAACTATAAATTAATAATTACTAAAAATTTCATATATATTTATATATGCATGTGTTTGAGAGATACACTTCAAAATCTAAGATTGTTTAGTAAAAAATGAATTCATTATCACTTGTTATTTTTTGTTGAACTTCAAATCTGTATCGAGTTTATCTCAAAATCTCTTTATTGCACTAAAGTGTTGCTGTGTTGTCTTCTCGTATTGCAAAAAAAAGTGTTAATTTTATTTTCATAAAGTGTGAATATGAATTCATAAAATTTTAATTGGAACTTGTTTTTCAAATTATTTTTCATCTTTAACGAGTATACATTGTATCTAGTATATTACGCTTGAAAATTTAAAGGTCATATGTAAAACCTTTTTAAATTAATAAATTATTAATTTATCGATATAATAATATCTTGCTAAATTAATAAAATATTCTGGTCCAAACACTATTAATTTATAGAGGTTTTACTGTACATAGTATCAATAAAACGTATCATCTACGGGGTTTTCATCGTCTAACATGGTGTCAGAGCGGGTCTGATTCTCATATTTAGGTGGCTAAGTTGAGCCGCCTCCTCTATATCACTCCGTCGAACCTTATTCGCGATCATTTATCCATTTTACAAAAAAAAAAAAAAAAATAATAAAAAAAAAAAAAAAAAAAAAAAAAAAAAAAAAAAAAAAAAAAAAAAAAAAAACGGGTATGATTTGCTTTTATTTTTTTTATTTGATTTTGATGTTGCTGCATAATGAAAATTAATCTTCGTTTGCTGTCGGATGTCGTCATCAAAATTAATTATTTGCTTTACTGCTTTTGCTTTTCTATCATTTTATTTTGCTTTTGGTGCTGCTGATGAAGATTTGTGTCCGCTTGTTGTCGATTGTCTTCATCGATAAAACTTTTATTGCTTTAGTGTGTATTTAATTTTCTCCTCTAATCCGAGCTTTCGCAATTTCGCCACTCTAATTATGACGGAGTATTAGTGGATACATATGGCCCAAGCCCGACTGAGTTTGGGTCCATTGAGGTTTCATTATTTATTTGCCTCAACATATATCGTATCAATAAAACGTATCACCTACGGGGTTTTTATTGTCTAACAAGTTCCAATTCCAAATTTGGTGTATCGACAGCCTGTTAAGCAGGTTATGGTGTCAAATTTATCAGATCAAGGCCATCGATCATCAATACCAGACCAGTAAAACTATCTAGACACGTTAATTTGTTTGTATTTTCATCGATCATAATACATTATTCCATACTATAAAAAATAAATAAATAAATAAATAAATAAATAAATAAAAAATAAAAAAAATAAAAAAAAAACAAAAAAAAAAAACAAACGTCGTGGGTATTATAACTTGGTTTTTATATACATCTTCCGGAAACGAGTCAAAAATGAGCAAGTGAAACCAAGGTTGCGAAAATCGTGAATCGATAGTTGGGCGTTTGACCCTCCTATGCTTGTAATCGGTCTAGGCATAATTAATCGGATTGACATTTCGGACTAGCTTTCGATACTTTCGGCAAGTTTTAGCTATTATCGACAAGATTTTTCTTAAAAGCCCATCTTATTCTAGATATAAACAACGACTATAAACTATTAAAACAATTTTATGACGAGTTTGGGTATTTCCGACAAGATTTGAAGGTTTTGCGGCAAGTTTGACCTTCATTGACTACCGTTGACCATGGTTGCCTGATTTGTTTGACCGATTTATAAAAATCAGAAAGATAGGTTGCTTTATTGCATCTAGGTGGTGATTAATCAGTCGGTTAGACCGTATTTTACAACACTGAGTGAAACTATTGTGAGCCATTTCAATTCATGGCAATTAATTAAAAAATTCTATAATTCTTAGGTACTACAGAGTAAAAAAGTCACGCGACTCAACAGTTAGCAAGTGAAACTAATGTGAGTCATTTCAATTTGTGGCAATTAATTAAAAAATTCTATTATTCTTACGAACACAACTTTGTTATCAATTTATGCTATTCAACTTCTTATACAATGTCATCTTTTCTTTCCTAAAAGCTTTTATGAAAAGCTTTACCCATTGGACTATTATAACACAATAGGTTGATGATTATTAGAAAACTAATAAAATTAATGACATTAAAAGTTGAAAAGTAGGGCTGTAAACGAACCGGACGAACACGAACGGAGCCTTGTTCGTGTTCGTTTATTTAATTTTAACCGAACAAATAAACGGACACGGACGCTTAAACGGACGAATTTACTTGTTCATGCTCATTTATTAACAAAATGAGTTGTTCATGTTCGTTTATGTTCGATCATTAAGACACTAAACGAACGCTAAACGAACATAAACGATCGAACATAAATAAAAATAGACAAACAAACATAAACTTTATTAAATTCTTCACAATATTTATTTTATAAGTGTTGTTTTATTTAAACAAACCAATTTCTAAAATTATAAAACTAAAAGATATGATACATGAACATAAATAGATAAATAAACATAAACGAATGTTAACGAACGCATAATCGGACGTTCACGAACATAAATTAACGGACGAGACTTTTGTTCATGTTCGTGCATTTAACTAAACGAACGTAAAATATTGTTCATGTTCATTCATTTAATAAACGAACAAACATAAACGAACTTTTTACCGAACGGTTAATGAAATATTCACTGAACGTTCAGTTCATTTACAACCCTACTGAAAAGGTATTGAGAAGTTTGAAAATTGGGGATGCTCTTAGTTTTTGACACGAAGTTTAGATCGTTATATACTCCATATTTTCTAGAATCCAATAATCAATTTTGACAATTCAGTTTTTCATATAAATTAAAAAAATAAAATAAAAATAAAAATCATTTTCTCATCTTTTCCTTTAAATAAATATTTTTAAAACGGTAAATCGTTAATTGACAAAAAAATACACTATCGAGACGAGAATTTTTTTTCATCTTTCAGTAGACGAGCACTTCGATATATTTTCGATGAACTTTTTTTTTCGAGTTTTGTTTTAGTGTCAGAATTTGCATCTATAAAATCATACTCCCTCCGTCCCAAATTACAAGTCCATTTTGACTTTGTACAAAGTTTAATAAATTCCCACTAATTAATTTATTCACCAATCAAATATCTTCTTTCTCCACTAAACTCTCATTTGATTTGTTGAAATAGGAAAATTGACAAGTGTTTTGGGACAACCAAAAACAAGAAAATGGACTTATAAATTGGGACAGAGGGAGTATGTGATTTGTATGTTAGGAATCACGTGTGATTTAACAAATCATATGTGATTTTTCGTTAAAAATCACGTGTGATTTCACAAATCACATGTGATTTCATAAAATCACTTTATGATTTTAAAATAACAAATCACTTGTAATTTTTCGAGACGTAAATTTCAAAACTAAAAAAGAAAGTTGATGAAAAGGTTTGTCAAAAGTATATAAAAGTGCCTATGATTTTTTTCGCGTGACGATTAACAGTTTGTGAGATATTTAATTTAAAAAGAAAAAAAATATGAAGAAGTTTNAAAAGACCGTGATCATGGACGGAACATGTATAGGTCCAAGGGGGGCCCAAAATTTTTTTAACCCTATACATTTTATCATGGTTGTCAATCTTACGATTTTACGATACTGCAGAATTAAAACGATCCGGATCTTACATAGGATCTTTGAAAGCTTAAAATCTTATAGCATCCCGATCTTAACCATAGGATCTTAAGATCTAATCCAATCCGGTCCTACTTTTTTCGGATAACAAACTAAAAAACTACAAATTTCTAGATTATTTTTTGTAGAATTTAAATAACAACATGTTAATCTTGTTAAGCATTTCATAATCATAATTTATGACAACATTTTGATGGAACATTTACATAATTTTGTGTTTATGATATATATTAATTTGTAAATTTGCATAATATTACAAAAACTATTAAGAAAATGACATTATAGTAGGATCTTAAGATCCCGGTCAGATCTTACGATCACGATCTTGCAAAGACGAAAACGATCCTGAGTAGGATCCCGATCTTGAAAACCTTGCATTTTATACCTTTATATATCTATTTTTAGTCATTTTAAATAAAAATTTTTTGGTGTTGTGTATATCCGACCCCTAAAATAAATATTTTACAAGTTGGCCTCTCCACACATTCAAGTTCCGTGAGACCGTGCTTAATTCGTTGAGTCTAGAAAGGATTTGAGGTATATAAAAAACTTTTCTCACATGTGCTTACTCTATTTTCTTTGTTTTTGAACTTTTTTCACCTTCTAAAATACCATGTCATATGGTCCAAGTTTTCTGCCTTATCAGGATTAGAAAGTGCCAACACTAAACCAACGACAAATGGACACCGATATCATAAATGGGAACTACAGTTGCATTGTAGCAAATCCTCTGCAATATGTGCTACAAATTGTGAGTCCCTGAGTCTTTCTGTGGGTCTTTTACTTCCTTCTGTCAGTCTCTGATTCATTTTCTTATGTATTTTGATGAAGTATTGTAGCCAATTGGCTACAATAATTATAGCCAAATTATCTCCATTATAAATATACTTCAACACCGGTTTTGTTATTGGTATTAAATTATAAAGATTGAGGTATTTTGGAGTTCAATTTGAACATAATATATTATGTTATTATTATTTTGTGTGAGATTATTAATTTAGGTAAAAATAAAAGGTTTGTGGCATAAAAGGGTAACGAACTTTAAGCCAATCCCCAATTATACAGTACGCATTATAAAAATTACTAAAAATGATACTCAACTTTCAAATTTCATGCGATAATGACATTTGTTTACATTTTAGTGATCGATATGAATGTCGGTGGCATTTATTGAACGATCTCACAAAAATTATATTAACGAAGTTTGAAAGTTCAATACTATTTTTGATAATTTTGATACTATAGTACCTTAACTAGAAAATGGCCTGAAGTTAGTTACCCTTTTATGTAGAAACCCCTAGAATAAATAGTGACACATTGAAAAGCTTATATTTTTCCGCTCACGAAAACATTAAAATTACGTATCATGTTCAAGCTTTAAAAGATGTCAATTCTCAATCCAAATTATAAATATTTTCCTTGAGATCAGTCATTAGTACACCCTTTAAAATGATTTTGATACTATCTATTTTTTTATTTTATCTTTTACTTCAATAATTTTGTTTTTATTATAAAACTACGAAACAAAAAATTACGAATTAGAAATATAAAGCTTGACAAATCAAAAGTAATAAAACATAAAAAGTACGAAACAAAAAATCATAAAAACGGTCTTGTCCTGTTAATAAAATGGTAAACTGCAAAAAAATTATAGAACATAATTATAAAGTTTGACAAGCCAAAAGTAGTTTAAAAAAAAAAAAAAAAAAAAAAAAAAAAAAAAAAAAAAAAAAAAAAAAAAATCCTATCATGTCAATAAAGTTGGTAAAAAAGAGGGTAAGAGGGTTATGAATACCAAATAGCACTAGTCATTTTCTATTATTTTCTACTTGATTAGATAAACCCATAGTATTAACACTTTAGGGAGATACTATTGGCAACCATAACCTCACAATGGACCGAGATTGTGACCACGTCCTCCCACTAGCCCAACCACAGGCGACCGAGTCCTCCCTCCCAACCAAATGAATGTTATGGTTGTGTAGGTGTGTTTTTATTATTTATTTATTATTATTTTTTTGTGTGTGTATTTGATTATGGTCGTCTTAATTGTTATTTATTGTTTATGTATAATTTTAAAGAGAGAAAGCTGAGTTGACGTTGATATGACAGAAGTAACGAAATTATGATCACGAATTGCAGAACTTTTTTTTTTTTTTTTGATGAAAGAACCTATGAGCAACTTTTGTGTTGTTTGTGCAAAAGCAGTAGAGGTGCATGTCCGATCCAATACTAGAAACAATTTAATGCCCACATATACCAATAAATCTAACAAAATGAAAAAAAGGACAAAATAGACAGAATAGCAGCTACTATTCATGGTACTCTCTGCACTGTCACTTGTACATGATGAGCAGGTAGACATCATACTGATTGCTACATCTCATGCCCCCCTGCCCCAACATACCTCCCCCCATGTGCAATTTTATATCTAAACGTAGCGACAAGATTAGTAGTCTCCTAATCATCATTATTGTGCTATAATTCTGGAGTAAACTTTAAAATATGTTTTAGCGGTTTGTCTATTCTGACTTAAAGCAATAAATTATGGATGTTAATCATCTCTAAACTACCAACAGTCTAGCGAAAATCATCCGTCTTGCGAAACTCGTCTATGAGAACATCCAATGATTCACGCTAATAGTTTCATGTAGGATAATTTCTTCTAATATAGGAAAACCACAGAAATCGGTTTAACTGATAGAAAGTAGAAAAAATAACCGTTTTAGACACTTATAGATGTAAATTACGAAACTAATTTCGTACAAAAACAGTCAAAAGGCGCTCAATACCACCAATGAGAACTCGCCGTGAGTACCCATTATTTAGTAAAATCAACCTGAACATGAAAAGTGGCAGCCGGTACACATGACCTCGCGCGTATACCTCTAGCGCGCCACCAATCAGAGGCAGCCACGTAGGCAGCGCGCGGGGTAGCATATGTGCGCCGTGCGTCGCAAGGCTTGTTTGGTAAATGGCTAAAATCATGACCAGTGTGGAAAATGGAGGTTTGTATTAGAAAGTAACATGGGTGTGTTTAACTACTACGGTACTAGCTATAAAAAGGACCAACATATGTTAATATGATAAGTCAGAAGAGAACTAACATAATTGAGATACTTCATCAACACTTCACCAATTTACTGTTTTGTGAGAATATGATTCACACTACAAGCAAATAGAACCATGGAAGTACATTTTCGTATCAATAACATGTTTAAACGGAATTATATAGATATAGATATTAATATGCAAGTGCCAGGGATCTATTACAACTTATATATGCTTTTTTGATGATTGAAATTATTTTGTACGCCATGTATGCTTGGATACATCAATTGCTAAAGGGAAACTACTCTATAAGTTACATTTACAGCCTATCAATATGTAAAAATGTTAAATAAGTCTATCCTCATGCGAAAACAATACACTATGCAACGCAAATTTGAGAACGACAGAGTCAAAAATATGAGCTAACCCAGATTCTAATAACATTAGGCTACTTTATTTGGATATTGTAACAATGGGTACAAAGTAAGCACAAATGATCTAATGTCTATTGTTTCCTTTTACACAATAATATCAAGATTTACATGCAATAGACAAGTGAAGTAAAGTTTAGGAATGCCAAATTCCCCTAATCATGCTTCGAAATCTATTCGATGACAGGTTCCTAATGATCTTTTTAGCATCCAAAACTTGACCCTCCGCAAGTTTTTCTATGTTTTTCATGTACACAGAGCTTAAAATTTTTCTTTTCCCGTCGTTACAGAACGTTAATAACATGATTATAGAAAGTAAAACCTTTCTGTTACCTGAATTACCTTCTTCTGGATCAATCATTTGTAGAAGCAAGTTCACATTTTGATCATTTTGCACTAGTCTCTTTTGGTTTCTAGGCACAACTAGCAAGCACAGAAGTGTCTCTGCTGCCATTTCTCGTGCCTCAAATGACTTTGCCTCGAGGAATTTAACGAGTACCGGTATGAATCCTGCATCACCCATGACCTTCTTAAACTCGTCTGAAGTCCCACTAAGCCAAGATGCAGCCCTCAAAGCGGCTTCCTGAATCGAAACGTCACCATTATGAAGAAAATCAAGTACATGATCCATGAAACCATACATCCTTAAACTGTTCACATACACAATAGAATCCGAACATAAGATCACAAGTGCCCTCATGGATTTCTCTCGAGCCTTAGATGAATACACTGATTTAGGATCAAGTACACGAACAAGCACACGAATCCCACCTTCATTAACAACCAAGCCCCTCATATACTCATTCCCACAAGCCAAAACTTGCACAAACTCAATAGCACTAATTTGCGAACACTCATTTTTCGACCTAATAAGCTTCATACATAAAGGAATCGCACCTTCCTCAACCACAAACCTCCTAATCTCATCAACACCAATAAGATTCTTCAACACCCCACAAGCCAAACCAACCAGCTCACCACCACCACCAACCCCATCCTCCCCACTCCCAATCCCATTCCCACATATCTTTAACAACGCATTTACCCCTCCATTAGCCGAAACCGACCACGCGTTATCACTATTAACCGTGCATTTCATCAAACAACGCGTCGCCAACTCCTTACCCAACTCACTCCCACTCTCCAAAACCTTAACTAACTGCCCAATAACACCAATCCCAACCAAAACACACTTATAACTCTCAAACCCACAAATCAAAACAACCGCTTTCAATGCCTCTTCTTGCACACCTAAATCCTTACAACCTAAAAACTTAACCAAAACATTAACAAATCCATCAATCTCCATAGCAATTTTGACATACTTATCATCCTCTAAACAAACTTCATTAAAACTAAGTAAAGCTTGTTTCTTTATATCAAAACACCCAATCTTAAACCTATTCAACAAATCCTTAACATAAAACTTAATATCATCTCTACAAGCATTAACACATGGCCTTGATACCACAATTGCATAATTCCCATTAGTTAAAAAACCATCACCGTTGACTATTTCAGTCAAAGCTGTCAAATGAGAATCAAATTTAACCAAAATTATATCAAGATCACTTTGCATTAGCAATTTCCCACTGTATGTATGTTCAATACACTTAAAACCCAATTCATTACAACTGTTGGTTGTCTCTAAGATGGCTTGTATGATGTGGGTTAGCTTTTCTTGATTCTCCGGTGGGATTGAGGTCATGAGTTCAAGGATTTCTTGTAATTTGTTTGTTATAAGTTTCCATTTTGATGTAAAGACTGTTATGGAGTGGGTTAAGTAGATTAGTGATGAGATTTCGTCGGTTGTTTGCCGGAGAATGGATTTTCCGGCGACTTTTCCCATTTTCCGGTATGTTTTTTTTATTGGGTTTGGGGGAAACTCATTTTTTGGTGAGTCTTTTTTATTTAATGAGTATCATCTAATCATATGTGTGTGAAATAGAAGTGAAGTAGTGTGTAGTTACGAAATAACCCCTTGAGAGGTGACAAATGAAGAAAAGTGTTATATAGACAAAAGGGTAGTTTCGGAATAGAAAATAAAAGGTAAGTTAGGTTTAGTTGGAAGTTGGAATAGAAAAAAGTTTTACTTTTGTGTTTATGAAAGTGACATTTACTTGACAAGGAGAATAGGAGATAAACATAGCGGCTGTTTTTTTCAGCTGCCTATGAGTAGGTTCAAAAAAAATTTCATCGTGGCAGGTTAACAAAAATTAAATGGTGGCTTAAATGGTTAATTCACTATCCGTGGAGACCTTGTGATGGTCAAACAACACACTGCACTAATGGTGTTCTTTAGTTAAGTTAGTTAAAGAAGAGAAGAGAAGTGAAGATAGATTCGCTTCTCTTCTCTCCTCTTCTTCACAAAAGTGGGCGGAACCATTTTTAAACAAAACAACACTGCAACTTCTTTTCTCTTCTTCCCAACTTCATTTCCTTTCTTCCTATTAAAAATCTGGAGAACACCCATAAGTTTTAACTTCTTTCCATATGATTTCCTTTCTCTCCAAAATGAATCTTGAGAACACAGTGTAAGCATTCGGTATCTTAACACAAGTTAAGGTTTCACTCAATGTCATATCAGCGCTACATCAGCTTTAATATTTTCACTTTAACTCAAAAAAAGACACCCTTATCATCACTCAAATTTAACTTAACATTTTGGGCCTTACTTTTTAAAAAATTACAATTTACAAATTAACTCTTTAACTATTACATTCATTCAATAACCTAATATTTCATTAATAAACTTAAAAATTACAATACAAAATAAAAAAACGTTACGAATTAATATATATATATATATATATATATATATATATATATATATATATATATATATATATATATATATATATACACATACACACACACATATATAAAGGTCTAAAATGTAAACACACAAACAAGAACACACACAGCAGTGAAAACACACAAAAACACACTCGAAAACAACTTACTAATTTCAAAAGGGGGGGCGGGGGCAAAATGATTTTTTTTTCTTTTCTTTTTTCTTATTGTTTCATGCCTTTCATGCAGCGTTAAAGGGTTAACGTGGGAAGGATCACGGTGTGGTTAACTCACCCTTAACGCAGAAACGTTAAGCTTTAACGTGTGAATGTGGCTAACACACCGAATGCTCTAAGAGCTTTCGGTACTCAGCATTTTCGCAGGCGTTTTCTGGTAAAACGCGACAGACGGCGCGAGATCCACAATGCGGCTCGCGTTTCGAGTCATGCGCTATCTTGACCAGCCGAAATGGTCTCAAAAAATGCAACCGGACGGCGACACATGCACATCGTGGCTCGCATTATCCTGTCAAATGGTCCTGTTTTTATTATTATTATTATTATTATTATTATTATTATTATTATTATTATTATTATTAGAAACACATAGGATTTACAAGAAATTAGTATGAAGCTAAGATACTGATTGTTGGGCTCTGTATTTGTGTGGTTGCGTGTGATATCAAGAAAAGGGTAGAAAGGATATCAAGATAGAAGTGTGTATTTTAGTTAAATATGTTTGTTTATTTAAATTAATGAAACAATAAAATAAAAATATGGGGTCAAATGGTGCGGGACGACATTAGAAACTAGTGTTATAGGAGGGAGAAGTGTTTTTCATGTTGTGGTGAATTCTGGTATTATGTGAAAAACTGCTGATGTGACAGCACTTTTATTATAACACCAGCAAGACGACACTGGGTACCTTATGCTCTAAGGTAAGTTGTGTTGGTTTTGTGGTGCAAACCATCTAATGAATGGCATCTTTTACATTCCTTTTTAAGTGTGCGTGAGGTATATTATTAGGCTATGTTTGTATTGAGTACGGTATCTTTATATGTTTGGTTAGGTGGTCAAAGCTACAGCTCTTAGATGGAAGGTTAGATGTGTTGAAAAGTTTATGTGACGCTGAAGTAAAGTTTGTGTAAAGTAGTCATTACACCTGTTCTGAGGCTGACAGATATTTTTATATTTTTGTTCTATGAAACTATATATTTTGTATTATTTTCAAATAATAACTACCGTAACTAATAAGGCATGCAAAAGATATCGATAATGGTTTTACCAGATTTGGTTTTGCCTTGCCAAAAAGGAACCTGTAGTAACACGATTACTTATTCTAGTTCTCCCATTAATTTGTGCTGAAAATGATTTGGTTTGTTTCCGCAAAAGACAAAACCTATTAAAGAACGGAGTTTCAACCTATCCGCCTTGTACTTCCCGAGTCTGTTACTTATTGATGTTCTTCAATTTCAGATTAAACTATCAAATGGATCTAATTAAGCCAATCAAGATAGCACATGAATGTGGAACCAACTTGAACATAGCACCACAATCAGCAATAAGAAATAAAATATTACGATCCTGAACTTTCTTAAACACTAAACGTTTCGTAAATATGCTTGAGAAAACAACACACCCATTAGACGTTAACAAGATATTCAATATTGTATTTGCGATATCCTTTATGATATAAAAATATGATGACGTATGACAGATAATATACCGGTAAAGTCTTGCTAAAAAGTTAATTTATTTTGCCCCTTTTGTAACTAAAAATACAACACAAGCATACTAACAACCAAATATTTAAAGTTTACAATTTTATTTGTATTAAATCAAATCAAAGTTAGTGAATTGTTATTGACTTTTGACATGATAGATGTTTGTCTTAATTCTTAGGACCCCTTAGTAACGAAAGTGACTAAATTGTACAAACCCCACGCCATAAAGAAATGAAAACAGATAATGTCAAAAACTAAAATGAAAGGTCATGCTTATTACACATATACGTAACAAAATAAAATCGTCATTCAAAATAATTAACCATGTAACATTCTTTTTCCAGTTGTAACCAAGGTTATAAATAGCGCGAGACGTGGCGTGGCGGCATGACTAAGCCTCACGCCTTTGCGGTCAAGGCGAACATTTTGCGTTTATAAGGCGTGGCATAAGGCGGCACAAAATATGAAAATATTTATATATGTATATCATATTTCATATATATCAAGTTTACAATAAGACATGGCTTAAGGCGGCGTGGCGACATGGCGTGACGACATAATCAAGCCTCACGCCTTTGCGAAGCTTTTGCAGGGCCTTTGCGAGCCTTTTAGAACCATGGTTCTAACATTTGGACTTTTGAGCTGTTGCTTGTCAATTTTTATGTGGTAATTTTTTGTTGTCTTCTATACTACAAGATGTTCACAAAAGACCGTACTAAACTTTTGACCAATATTCACTTCTCGTCATACTCGCTTGTTATAATAAGGCCTTATAATCTGATTATTGTGTTGCTTCTTCTAGTGCTAATTATGTGTTTGGTTATTTGAGGGGCTCTTTTGAAAACCTTGGATTTTTGAAGATCTTTAGTTGTTTTTTAGAAGTTTTGTGACTAAAGTGTGAATAAAGGAGCTTGGAGATTGCATCTTTTGGCTTTATATAGTGTCAGCTTTCATTAGGATTTGTGACACGTTATTAACCATTCTCTCTGAAACCCTAATCACTCTCATAACCACCATATCTTTCACTGATCCTTTGACCATTACTTACAGTCTTGTGACCATTTGTGTTTCTTGTGCGAGAATATTATCTCTCAAGAAAATAATCATTCGTGTACTCATAAACTCATCAATAAACGTTCGACTAAGGCTTTGATACCATCTCTCATGGTATCATAGCTATATGCTTTGATTCTTCTCGATTTACCCTTTTTCGTGAAACCTTAATTTTTATATTTGGGGGGGTTTTGTTGATTTAAGGATCCTGGTGATCTAATTCTGTTTGGGGTTCTTATTGGTGACCTGTGGATTGGGTAATTGTGGTTATTGAGAAAGCTAGAACCCTAATTTTTAAACTTAGGGCTTGGGTATTTCTAGTTTGAATCTATTCGAAACCCTAAGTGAATGTTTCAATAGACTGGTGTTTGACTGGGTTCTTTGGTTGGATCTAACTGAAACCCTAAGCGAAGGTTTCTTAGATATTTCCATTCCGTTGTGCTCTTTTCCTGATCAAAGTTCATTTCTGTTAGTTCTCCCTTCTCACTCTGTCTTTTTGAATATTGGATTGGTAACCCAAAATACAATCAGGGATCAGTGTGTTTTTGCTTTTACTTTAAGAGGTTTTTTTATCTTGTTCTTGACCTCCCAACGTGATTGGAAAGGAATCCTGAGAACCATCAGATATTGACCTTTATTTTATTTATTATCTGTCTTTTTGCTTTTTTGCTTATTGTTATTATTTGTTCTCTATTATCTGTTTTAAGTGTCATTATCTATTCTTTATTATTCGTCTTATTGTCTTTTTTGCTTATTATTTGCTTATCTGTCCTCTGTCTTATGGATCTTTTGTTCTCTATTGCTAATTGTGTTGTTATTATATGTCTTATCTTTGTTTGTTTACATGGTGAATGGCTCCATCTGAAGAGCCCAAAGATGACCACATCAGTGACGGTGATGAGGATTCTTGCTTATTTGAGGTCACCTTTGTGTTCGGTGACCCCTTATACCTACACCTTAATGACACCAGTCATAACTCTCTGATTTTTAAGTTAACCAGAACTGATAATTATAGTATGTGGAGCTGTGCTATGAAATTTTCCCTGGGAAACAAAAGAAAATTAGGCTTTATTGATAGAACTTGTAAGAGAATGTAAGATACTCTAAATCACAAACACGTATGGTAAAATAGTATGGATCGAATGGTAGGGGTTTAGAGAGAGAGAGAGAGATGAGAGGGAGCCTTTCTAGAGAGAGAAACAAGAGAATATTAGATTAATGAAGTGAAAGGTCCAACCCTCTCCCTTGGTGGGAGAGGGTATTTATAGTTACATACTAACGCCCCATAAAACGGGCTGTGGAGTGAGCTGACAGTGGGTAAAGACCCGACTCAACTCCACGTGAACTACCATATTAAACTACTTCTACGATAAGTACTACGAGCTACTTAATGCTAAACAATACTCGGGGTGACCGAGTCTTTTCATATGAATATTTATATTCCTAATAATCTACCCCTAAGGGAGGTCACCCCGAAAATTACAAATAGATTTCTAGCATTCTAATCTTAAAGTTAACTTCGTAGCTCGTAGACATTGATTCTTCATAGTCATAAAACTTTGTGCCTTCAGTAGTGGATATTTGATGACTGTTCTTTTGTTTTGGATGAACTTTGAGTATTCTTGAGGTTCATCATCCAATGTGTGTCTCCAAGTCATCTTTCATCAGCATAGTCTCCATGTGATGTGGTGATCTTTGTAGCGCCATGCTCACACTTTTCTTTATCATGATTGTTAGCATCAGAGTAGCGGAAGCATTGTTGAAGGCTTATCAATTATCATGATTTCTTTGAGTATGTTGAGGAAGTGTGAGCATGAGGTGATGGATTGGCATCTTTTCTGCAATCAGCAACAATCGCCAGATATTCCCGCATAAGACAGTTAGCAATAAAAACGTCCGGTACTTATAGGTTCGGACTTAGAGATTGTTAACAGCATAGTGTGAAAACTTTCTCTAAACCTTGCCAAGGCCGTTCCTAAATCGGATACCCCCAAGAAGGCTTACAAGATCTACCTAAGTAGATCAACGATTAGGTGAGTCGCTAGAGATCACTCCACGACTGTAGACCGTTTTGTAACCGCCACGATCACTAAGCGTAATCCACAAGGAATTACCAAAGTAACCTGCTTTCAGGGCTGTTTGATGTTGACCCTGGCAGAAATTTCCATTCAATCACTGGGAATTACATACGTATATTCTCTCATAAATGTTCTAGCAGATTGCTAAGATCTGCGTAGGACTCTTAATATTACAGCTGGTGTCCTTAATGTTGAACAACCAGTGTAGAAGTAGCACGTGTTCCTATGAGATCTTATGATGCATCTCGTGGCTCCAGACTCAATAAGTGCATGATTTGGTAGTCGGAGACTAGAGCGGTGTCTCCTATTTCAATATCAACATGGCTCGTAATGAGCGGTCGATAAGTTATGCAGGGTTCCCCGTGAGAATGAAACAAGTCCTTTTAAGAGAACTTGAGTGGCTAGAAGGTTTAGTGCAGTGCGTCACTGGGTCCATGACGTCTTGTCTTCAATACCGGTGTTACCTTAGTAACCACCAGTAGCATATGAATTGAACCCGGTTTCTGCCCTAAAGGTTGAATAAATGGAGGGCTCTTTCTTTTCACCCTTTCTCATTGCATTTCTTTTTAATTCTTCAACCCCTTCTTTCTCCTTTTTCATATTACTCCTTTTTTCATAATCATACCTAAGGACTTTCTACTACTAACTATTCGGTATTGTCCTTGGGTAGATCCCTCCGGCTCTGGCGGATCATAGGATGGTTTTTCCTAACCTTAGTCACCTTATATCTTCATGACTATCCTATGTTGCCGTTAACCAAATCACTGAAAATTCTCTCAAAGTGTTTATTATTAAAAACCACATTTTGCTAACACTTTGAGAGTTTTATAATTTTCAAATGCTCCCCCTTAACATGTGATCATATGTTTTAAGTTAAAATATGCACATGATGGGTGGAGTTCGCACTTTTTTGAATGGATCCACCTTCAGTGAACAAGACCCATTCGAGACACGTTTACATCACTAGTTGGACTAGCTTGAAATTATTACCCGTCCTGATCATGTTCACAGAAGATTTCTCGAAACGGTACAATCTACTCAGACAAGTCCTTTCGATTCATGACAGTTTTCGTCAATTCATTGGTTAAGTATGAGTTACGCTCACATAAAATGCCAAATCCTTTTGTCACCATAAGCCATTTTGCTCCCCCTTAATATGTGCATTGTTATACGAAAGAGTTTGGCACATATGGGAGAGCATATATCTAAAACATCACATTTTTATCAGATTTTCATATTTAAATCACATTCTCTCCCCCGATCAAAAAATTTCAAATCTTTTGAGATTTTGTAATCCCAATTGATTTAAATACGTTTAGAAAATATGGGAGAAAATGTGGTTAGATTTTAATATGCACTGATTCTGAAACGAACTGATGCTCCCACTCAAACTAAGAGGGAGAGTGTCTGAACACTACGGATGGTGCACAAAGTTTTTGAAAGGTGCAGAAATTTTGAACAAATACTCTCCCCCTCAATTAATAACCCATTTTCTAGTGAAAGAGATGTAGTCATTACATTGAGCGTCAAGTATTTGTGAAAATTTAAGTCCAATTGCCACCTTGTGAACCGCAAAATCTCTCCTGAAGAATCATAGAGAGAGAATTTGTGATGTAAAGAAGACTTCTCTTCTTATACTAGAAATAATGCACTGAAACGTACATTAGATTGAGGAAACACGGATATAAAGTAATCCGTGCTCGGGTGAACTTCACCGAGTAAGAAGAACAACCGTCTTTTTGGCGACGTGCTTTCCCCATATATAAAAACGGGTTGCTATATGAAGTAATAGCAAGCCATTATGACATGTTTTAACCATTTATTATAACTTCTGCTCGAGCTTCATTTAAAGTCCCGTGCCATTACTGAATGACATTTTTAGGACCTTAAATGTTATCGATAAACAGAAACATGCCTAAAGAAGAACTATTTTTGGTATTTTTGGGTTTTTTCTGATTTTTATGGTTTTTGTAGGTTTAATAATTTTCTATTTTTCTTTTTGGTTTTATAAGATATGTACAAGGATATGTGAAGTGAAAACATTACTCCTCATTTTCATTCGCAGACGTTTGAGAGATTCAGGTGTTAGACTCTTCATGCCAAGTCGCGGGAGAATAAATTGAAATTGTTCTCTCAGAAGTGCTTTAGTGAAGATATCTGCCAGTTGATACTCAGTCCTCACGAAGTATAGTTCAACCACACCCTTGTCAACTTGTTCCCTGATGAAGTGATGTCGGTTATCGATGTGCTTCGATCGAGAGTGCTGGACATTGATGCAGCAAAGAGCAATGCCACTTTTGCAAGTACAGTATAAGGGAGTCTTGGAGTATTCAAAGCCATAATCTGAGAGTTGGGATCTCATCCATAGGATTTGAGCACAACATACAGACATGACGATGTATTCCACCTCTCTAGGAGATATGTATGTATTCATTTGCCTCTTTGAAGACCAGCTCACAAGTTGTTCTCCTAGAAATCGAGCACCTCCCGACGTACTTCGATGAGTAGCATGACACCCTTCATGTTCAACATCATGCTCTTGGAGCTCACTTTAAGTCATAGAAAGCCCTTTTCCGGCGGTAGACATGGGTAGGATGATCATGATCCATAGATCCTTCTGTTTGACTGACATAGACAACATCATTCAGCTCGTCATTTAAGAATGCAGTCTTCACATCCATTTGACAGACCGTCATGTTATAGCTGGCAGCATTTGCGAGGAAGATTCTGATAGCCACTATTCAAGCAACCGGTGCAATTGATTCCTCAAAGTCTATGCCCTCTTTTTGATGATATCCTTTTGTAACTAGTTGTGCCTTGTTTATCAGAACGTTACCATGCTCATCAAGTTTCACTTTGAAGATCCACTTAAGAGCGATAACCATTGCACAATCTGGAGGAGGCACTAATTCCCATTCTTCAAGTCTATCAAACTCATGAATTTCTTCTTGGAACGCATTAAACCAACAGTCTTCAGAGATAGCAATCTTGAGATCTTTGGGTTCGACTTTGGATAGTACGGAATTGTAACAGCACCACAAGGCATTTGTGGCAAGTTGGCTTCGTGTGGACACTTGTCAAGAAGGATTCCCAATAATGTGCTCAAACGGATGATCATTGGTCCATTTTCAAAAAATTTCATGTGGTTGAGGGTTAGGAACTGATGTAGCCGTATTAAGATCTTTATGCCTCATATGAAGTTTCAGGAGAAAATATGTTATCGAACAGAACATCATCAGGAGGAGCAAATAGATTCACTTCAAAAGAATTGTCTAATGCAGTGCTTTGATGTACGGAAGGAGATTAAAGATTCGATGATGAAGGTGACTGACTTGCAGATGGTGCATCCTTGATCAATTGAGACAGAAATAGATGGACAATTTGAATTGTTTGAAACAGGAGCTACAACAACTGGTGGTACAGTAGTGTCAACAGTTGGTGGCTCGAAGTATTCATCATATATCTGATCAAGCAAACTCTTTGAATCCTCACTTGTAGGAGGTACATAAAGCACTGCAGGCGTGGAATACTGTACAAGACCTGAACTAATTGGTCCAGGAGACAAAAGTTTAGACGCGGGTCCTGAACTGATGTGTATAGGAGCCATTTGCTCTGACAGCTCATCGAATGACACGTGAATGGTTTCCATAATTTGCCGGGTTCGTTAGTTGTAGATTCGGTATCCCTTGCGATCTGGTGCATACCCAACGAAGAATACAATGACTGCTTTAGCTTTAAGTTTTCCCAGATCTTGACTATCATTTGTCGGATAGCATGGAGCACCGAACACTTGAAGAAAAGAAAGATCTGGTTTCTTTCCATGTATCAGCTAATATGGAGTTTTGTTGTGGAGAGTATGTTTCAAGGATCGGTTTTGGGTGTAACAAGCAGTAGCAATGGCCTCTGCCCAAAGAAACATCAGAGCCTTAGAAAATATCAGCAACGTTCTTGCAGCTTCCACAAGAGTACGATTTCGTCTTTCAACAGCGCCGTTCTGCTGAGGAGTGCGTGGAACACTTTTCTGGAGAGTGATGCCAATACTTTCATAATTTTGAATGAGTTGTTTAATAACAAACTCAGTTCCATTATCGGTGAGGATGATTATGACAGTTTTGTTGAGTCTCACTTGCAATTGTTTGATCAGTTTGAAGATAACCTCTGGAGTTTCATCCTTGGTTCTCAAAAACTTCACCCATGTAAACCGACAGTAGTCGTCAACGACAACTAGAGTTTATTACTTCCCATTTATACTCTGCACTCTCATTGGTCTGCATAGATCCATGTGAAGAGTGTGAAGAACTTCCATGATGGTGTTGACAGTTTTGGGTTTGTGGGTATGCTTCTTGCTTTTTCCCAGTGGACAAGCCGAACAACGATGATCCTTTTCGAACTTTAAACTAGGTAGACCTCGTACAAAATCCTTGCGAGCAAAATCATTGATGGTACCAAAGTTCAAGCGATTTAAACGTCGGTGCCATAGCCATGATTTGTTCTTTGAGGCCTTAGACAACAAGCAGATAGGAGAGGACTGCATCATGTCTTCAAATAGAGATGGTGTACAAGTTAGTGCCACGACTGCCTTTAAGAAGATCAACACTATCCAACTCTCTGACAAAGTAAGTGTGTTTGCTGAAAGCCACTTCGAGATCGGAATCACAAAATTGACCAACAGATAACAAATTGTGCCCAAGTCCTTCCACGTAGTATACCTTGGAAATTACACAGTCACCAAAAACATAATCTCCATAACCCATAATTGCCCCAAAATGGTCGTCCCGAATCTAACTGTCTCGATAAAATTATTCACTAAATTCTTGAGCCGTGAGCGATCCCAGGTCATATGTTATGAGCAGCCTGAGTCTAAATGTCAAAGGACGATCTGTACGACCTGCATTTGAAAACAGACGAAAAAAGAGAATTTGGAGTGCCGGATCCCCAATTTAAGTTGGGTTCCAGTTGGTTAGTGCAAATGAATTCTGGAACAACTGAGGCCTTAGGTGCATTTGTTTCAATGGCGAAAATTTCACTAGTAGATGCAATGGGCCTAGTTAAAAGACATTGAGTTTCTAAAGGGAAAGTTCTACCAGTTGGCTTCCATTCCTTAATAGGCACTACTTTAGAGTTAGCTATCCTAGTTAAAGGGCACTGTACTCCTAAAGTGAATTTCCTTCCAGTAGGCTTCCATTGATAACCAACATTAGTAAACAAATTTCCAGTAGTTTTCCAAATTTGCTTAATTTGTCTAGCTCTCCAAACTTTCTTAACTGGGGTTTTGTTGGATGACTTCAAAAATTTCTCAACACATTTATCATGATTACCCGAAATTAAGCATTCATTACATGTTTTGCAAAGTGAATTAGAGTTTGAATTATGATTCTTTTTGCTCAAATCAGACTTATTGTTCCTCATGTGGTCTTCTACTTTCTTATTAGGAACACTTTTAGCTAGAGAAGTCCTATCATTCCTTATATTTCGCCTAGGTTTTGACTCGCTAGCTTTAGTGTCACTATTAGCTCCTGTAGAAGGACTGATGGGAATATTAGTCCTTTTCACTTTCGATTGCTGAACATGTTTTGATGTGTTGGGATCTAAAGTTTCCAAGGGTACCCAAAGGTTACATGCTTGTTCTTAGATATAGAGGGTGAAGCAGTAAACCTATCTCGCTTGCTATCAATATTAGGACATGTGCCAATTACACATTCTAAGATTTCATGAGATCGTTTAGTGAGGAAGCAGGCATCTACAACAGCACTATCCAGTGGTTTCACTATCCTATCCTCTTCTACGGTCTCACGAAGCATGTCAATACAATCCTTAAGATACGTAAGATAATCATAATGAGCAGACCTATTGTTCCTAAGAGGAAGCGGGATATTCACAGCATCAACATCATATTTCTTACAAGCAGAAACCTTTAGAACAACATTATCACTAGTGATGATTGGCATTTTCCATTTCACCTGAGTCTTTAGATTCTTATTCTCTTTAAGCAAAGAAGTTATCTTTTCATTGTTTTTATCACGTGTGATCTTAATTGAATCATATAACTCTTTGTAATGCTATTTGACTTTTGAAATTTCAGTTTGAAAACAATCATTTTCATACTGCAGTTTGTTGATGATATCTTGAAAGTGAAAATTCTGAGAATCTAGAGACTGTGGGTTTTGGGTGCCTATCACATCACTCTTGTTAGACTTTAATTGGGCAATTTGGGCCCTCAATTTTCGAATCATGTTAGTATGAGCTTGAATTTTTTCATCCCGTTTGGCTAATTCAAAATATGCATCAAATTCAGGAGCATCCGAGGATGTCTTGGCATTCATAATTTTAACCCTTTCTTCTAAATGTTGATATTTTAATTGCAGGTTAAGATTATCAACTTCTAGTTTTAACCCTGTCTTGGCATTTGTAATTTTAACCCTGTCTTGGCATTCGTAATTAAGTACCTCTAACACTTCTAAGCATAAAAGTACAAGAATATCACGTAACAAATCACAAACAAGATCAAACCAAGGTATTTTCTAGAAAAAACCATTCTAACTAAACATAAACCACTAAACCAAGCACAAATTCAAGTATCCCAAGCCCCTAAGATGAAACCATGGCTCTGATACCAATTGTAAGATACTCTAAATCACAAACACGTATGGTAAAGTAGTATGGATCGAATGGTAGAAAGGTTTAGAGAGAGAAAGAGATGAGAGGGAGCCTCTCTAGAGAGAGAAACAAGAGAATATTAGATTAATGAAGTGAAAGGTCCAACCCTCTCCCTTGGTGGGAGAGGGTATTTATAGTTACATACTAACGCCCCATAAAACGGGATGTGGAGTGAGCTGACACTGGGTAAAGACCGGACTCAACTCCACGTGAATTACGATATTAAACTACTTCTATACTACTACGATAAATATTACGAGCTACTTAATGCTAAACAATACTCGGGTGACCGAGTCTTTTCGTATGAATATTTATATTCCTAACAGAGAAAGTCTAGTAACCCTATTCTTGCTACCCGCAATTTTGTAGTAGTTACCTGGATATTAAACTCTGTTAGTGTGAACTTTATGTTGGTCAGATTTATTCGAAAACTGTCTTTGATATGTGGACTGACCTAAAAGACGCCTAATAACGTCAAATTTAACCATGATTTAAGCGTTAATTTCCCCCTAAATTGCTTATCTTTTCTATTCATATGATGGATATACACGTAGTCTTATTTCTTCCTATTTTGGTTTCAGGGTAAAGATGAGAAAAAGTACGTTATTGATGATTTATTGGCTTAAGAATGGGAATTACGCTTGAAGTTATTATGAAGACATAAACACTGCCATCTAGTTAAGTGATGAAACTACACCGTTAGATGATTCATACCCCGAGTAATGAAGACTACGCCGTAGCAAGCAACTAAGCTACGGCGTAACAGAGAAAACTACCAAGCTACGCCGTAGTTAGTAATTGGACTACGGCGTAATAATGAAGATATGAGCCCTACGCCTGTAAAAAGTCATTAGGTTACGGCGTAGGAAGGATTTTATGAAGACTACGACGTAGCATTCTAACAAGCTACGCCATAGAGATGGTTAATGAAGGTTACGGCGTAGTCCTACCAAACAACTACGCCGTAGCATTGACGAGCACTATAAATACCAAAGGAAATTCGTTTATTCGATGTCGAGTTCCTCTTCTCCAAACCTTTACTAGGGTTTGGGGAGGACGACCCAGAAGAAGAATGAAGACCACGAAGGCTAGAGAGATGGTGTCTAATTAGACTAGGAGCATCATAGTCTAATATATGTTCAAATTCTATTTTGTTTTACATTCATGAATTCTTTTTATTGAGATTTGGTTTAAGTTTATCATTCATGTTTATCTATGTAGAAGTTTTCTTTGCTTGTTTGTTATTCTTTCGTTTCGGTAGTGTAAAATATTGGTAGTATCTACTAGTCTAGGTGAATTAACCCTAGGACCCTAGACGAGTAGGTTGTGGGGATTGGTAAGACTTGGCCATAGTACTACCTTTCCTTATGTGCGAATTAACCCTAGGACCACCTACCAATTGGATACACTTAAGGAGCTAGAGGGAATCTAAGATCTGACCATGCCGGGTTCCACTAGAACAAGTCTATTAAACATGGCACTTAATGACTCTTGCATCTTCGTAGGTTCACGCCGCCCGATGAACTCTCGGCTTTACAATAGTCGGAAATAGGACAAGATGCAAGATAGGGCTGACGATCTGACCAATTGACTCTTGTCGACTTTCACCCACTACATAGAATACTAGAATATGAATGTGCTTTGCCTTAACATCTTGATAACCTATCTCGAACTCTCTTATCTTTATTTCCTCTTTTGTTTATTTACGTCTTGGTTACTATTTACTTTATTCAACTAATACCCCTTTTTAGTATTTATCTTAGTTCGGCAGAACAACAGCTCTTGGGACGACACTCGGATTTATCTAAAGGCATACTACACATGACCGGGTACACTGCCCGTTAGTATGTGTTAATCCTTATAACTCCAAGTTTATAAATGTAAAACAGGATGAATAAAACGCATCAAGTTTTTGGCGTCGTTGCCGGGGAGCAGTTTATTTAGGCGAATTAAGGTATGTTTCAATTTTCAAATTAAAAGATCAAGACAAATCATGTATTGACGATCTACATACGAGTTTCGACCTCGTTACGAAATCATGGATATCCAGGTACGAAAATTTCATTAAAAAATTAAATTATCAAAAATTTTGACCCTACTACGGCGTAGCCACTTTAAGAACTACGCCGTAGCAATATTTTAGAATTATATAAATTTAAACATTTTACACTATCTACGGCGTAGCCCATTCTAGGAGCAACGGCGTAGCAACCTGAGGATATAAATACGTGCTTCTGCACATACATTCACTTTCACGAAAAACTTTTCACACACACACAACCTCTGTGAATATTTTTCTGAAAATTTGTTCATCCACTTTCCCTTGCATCTACAATGGCAGGTAAATACCCCTATCTCTTTTCTTGACCTTTCTTATTATTTGTTGCAATTTATTAGGGTTTTTACTATGCTAGAATTAGAGGAATATGATTATCCACGATTAGGTTTATGATTTAACATGTTTTTGGATCGCTTGAACAAATATATGAATTTGATTTTAGGGTTTATTCGATTCAAATAATCAAATTAGGGTTAGGTTTAAATTATTACTAATCGATATAATTGGACTAGCCCCTTTGAATATTTGAATGGGAAACCGATATTTGAAACTTTGGTAGGAATTTTTATGATTACGGCGTAGCTAATTGATCATACCACCGTAGTCATAGTTGATTGCAACAGCAGATAAGAGGCTACGGCGTAGCTAGTCATAGCGCTACGCCGTAGCAGAGATTTTTATGAACCTTTAAAATTCACAACTACGGCGTAGCTAGTCATAGCGCTACGCCGTAACTTCAATTTTCACACAGAACGTTTTTTTTCAAATTTTGAAAACTACGGCGTAGCTAGTTATTGAGCTACGCCGTAGCTTTGATTTTTAAACAGAACACAACTTTTGACAACTACGGCGTAGCTAGTGATGAAACTACGCCGTAGAAGTCTGAAATTGGAAAACTACGGCAGCAATTGCTACGCCGTAGTTATTATTTGAACTTGCTACAGCGTAGCTATTGATAGCGCTACGCCGTAGGTTCTGGAAATTTATATATGTTGTGTTTCTAACTTTCGTATTTGGCAGGAAACAACAACACCAACCCTTCTCAGTGGCTTAAGTTCTTGAACTACTCTCCGGAAATCAGGAAAGCATGCAAGAAAGAGCTCAAGGAACTTAAAGCTAAGACTATCGAGGGACCGGAAGCCCTTAACATGATTGAATTTGAAAGATTCAACGAGGGGGATGCCGCTAAGCAATTGAAAAGGAGATGCAATATTGTTTCAGACAAGGGGAAGATAAGTTTACATGCAGGGCTTGGTTGAAGGTTTTTACTGTGAACGAACCTGTCATCCATGAGTACGTGTGGGAGTTCCTTGCCACGGTTGACTTTGTTGAACACATAACGAGTTTGACGAAAAATTGTTTGTTCTTTCAACTGGGGGGTGTTCAAAGGAGTATGAGCATGAGTGAATTCATTTTGGCTATGGGACTATATTATAGGAGACAATTGGAGTCCGACATCTTCATGGAATATTACAGCAGGTGTTTGAGAGAGAGAGATCCCACACTTACAACCTGAGTATCTACCCTTCTTGCAGATTTCAAATGCTGGGAATTATGAGTCCAGGGCCCCACCTTCTTACAAATCCATTCGTTGTCCCATCCGGAGACTTGTGCATAGGCTCCTAGCTGTGTCCGCACGTGCTAGACATTCAGCTAGGGAGAAAATGACAATGGAGGATATATTTCTGATGCACAGCATGGATGGTGGTGACAACGTTGACATTCCTTGGTACTTAGCTCGATTCATGACGGGAAGGGTAAAGGGAGCTCAAGAAGGAAGTTTGATTCAAGGAGCTCATTACATTTCTAGGCTTGCAAGAAGTTTTGGATTAATGACCCCGGAAGCTTTAGTTCGTGTTACCGTTGGGGCAGACACGACTTTGATTGGGATACCTAAGTTGGTTGAGTACGGGGTGGTTACTTATGATGTTTTGGGGCAGCCGATTTTAGAGCCAAAAGTAGATGCTGCTGGGGCGGGACCGTCCTAAGCCAGTGGAAGCAGGAGTGGTGTGAGAGCCCGTCCTACCATGACCATGATGGAGAGGATGAACCTCATGGATGGACGGATGGGGCAAATGGAGCAGAGTATGATTGGATTCGGGAACGACATGGATGATATGACGGCTGCTGTTTCTAGGATGAATTACATGTTTGACAGTTTGTGTACTGATTTTAGGGCATTGCAGGTACAGCAGAATGACTACTTTTAGTGGAATACCGATCTTACAAGCCAAATGCTCCAGCACATGCTTTTGAGTCACCCACGCTGGAATGGGCCTGAGTATGTCTATCAGCCTGACATGCCTGGAATGGGTTCCCAACATGGTGTTAGCTTCATGCATCCTGGCAGCTCATCCACAGCTCCTCCCGACCCTTATGTTTCTGCAGCTCCATCTTTCACACCCATGGAACATGATCACGAGCAGGAGTGATATCTCCTTGTGTTGAACAATTATTTCACCTCTATCCTTGATACAATTTGCTATTTGGGTCTGTAATAACTAATAACTAGGATATAACTTGCTAATAATTTGATTGTTGTATTAGGTATGGTTATATGCAGGTTTTATGCTTGGAAATTCAGTTCCAGACTGTAGCTACGGTGTAGCAGGTCTTTGACCTACGCCGTAGCACTCCTGGTGAGATGAGTGAGCATTCTGTCTCAAATTGGGAGCTACGGCATAGCTAGGTCCACAGACCTACGCCGTAGCTAGTACCCACTGGAAAAAAATTTGTGAGAGAACTTCCGTGAGCGCGAGCGTGAGGGGAGTTTTTCTTTTTCATTTCTATTCTATTTTTCTATTTTTATTTTGTACAAAAGAGACTTTGCACAAACTAAGTGGGGGGATAGGAATAGAATACGAAATAATTACTTAAATTAGTAATTGTCCTCATTTTCTAGTTTTACAAAACATACAAAACGTGCCATTTTCAAAAAATTTGACACATGTTTACAAAACTAGAATAAAATTAATCCCGAGCACAGTATAACCCTTGATTACATGGTCAGATCTAACCTTTCCGTTTTCAATTATTTTACCCAAAATCTACCAAATATCGAGTGTGCCGGTAGTAGCGTAGACTTTAGAACTTGGCTTTTACATCATTTCAAGACCATAAACAAGTAATGTGTTTTTTATAATACGTTTGGAAGAAACTTTTTGAGAAAACAATGTTGTTAGGATTATCAACCATATAAACCTTTACACTTCAACCATTCAATTAGTCGCATTGACTTTTCGATCTATACACTTAAACCCTTTTTTGCACTCACTTTTAGTGCAAGATACCCTTAGATACACTTTATCGAACCATTCTTCTCATTCCTTACCTTATTAACGAAATCCCATTACACCCTTACACTCTAACAAACTTTGTAATCTTATTTTTTTTTATCAAGGAATCTCCTTTTGCCTTAATGCCATGAAATGCGTAGTTCAATAATCAAGAAAGGAAAGTTGTGATCGAAGACCCCCCAATGTTCTCCACCTAAGTTAATCTCAAGTGGGGGGATGATATTATCAGCAATGTTGCAAAAATCGTGAGTCGGTAGTGAGGCGGTTGAGGGCCTTGTAGCGATTAATAACCGATTACAAGGCCGATTACCTTGTAATCGGCAATTACAAGGCCGATTACCTTGTAAAAATCAACAAGGTGAAAGGCCGTGCACCTTGTAATCGCCGATTACAAGGCCGAGTTGACCGATTTTTGCAACATTGATTATCAGTGTATCATTGTAAAAAAAAAGTGAATTTCAGTATTTAGAAAGTAGAAATAAAGCGTGCGAATCATAAGCACCAATAAGATAGCTTATCATGGAAGACATGGCTCTCTTTACCGGAAGAATTGTTGGAAGAAAAACTGTGTCACTTGTCACACATATGAATCAACACTTCGGAAGATTGGCATTTTCCGGCAAAAGGGCAATTGGTGACTACTCGGTTGAAAGATAAGATTATTTTCCCTCTTTACCTCTACAATATCCAACATTACATCCTACCCTTTTTAGTTGTGAAGTATGCTTAGGTGAGGGATTCGAGCAGTCAGTGGTTTCTTGCCCGGCGTTCCGGTCATGTACCATTGCCTTTGTCGCCTTTGCCATAGTATATTAGTAACAACTTTACACCCTTAACCTTATTATTATCCAAACAATGTTATTTTCGAAAACTGTTTCGACCTTAGCTCTAGTGGTGGAGTTTTGTGTAAATGCCAAGCTTATGATAGAATACCTGCTATGACTGAGCGTTTATGAGAGCACCCCGAAATTGAACACTTAGAATAGGGAGCGTATGAGTGAATTTCTTCCCTTCTTTTCGTGAGGTGTTCGACTTAAATTTATTCTAGCAGTTTTACTAATTTAAATTCGTGTCTTCTAAGTGATGAGGAAGATACTCTTTTAATTATTAATACGGTCTACTTGAGGACAAGTAAAATTTAAGTGGGGGATATTTGATAACGTCAAATTTACCCATGATTTAAGCGTTAATTTCCCCCTAAATTGCTCATCTTTTCTATTCATATGAAGGATATACACTCTTATTTCTTCCTATTTTGGTTTCAGGGTAAAGATGAGCAAAAGTACGTTATTGATGATTTATTGGCTTAAGAATGGAAATTACGCTTGAAGTTATTATGAAGACATAAACACTGCGGTCTAGTTAAGTGATGAAACTACACCGTTAGATGATTCATACCCCGAGTAATGAAGACTACGCCGTAGCAAGCAACCAAGCTACGGCGTAACAGAGAAAACTACCAAGCTACGCCATAGTTAGTAATTGGACTGCGGCATAATAATGAAGATATGAGCCCTACGCCCGTAACAAGTCATTGAGTTACGGCGTAGGAAGGATTTTATGAAGACTACGACGTAGCATTCCAACAAGCTACGCCGTAGAGATGGTTAACGAAGGTTACGGCGTAGTCCTACCAAACAACTACGTCGTAGCATTGACGAGTACTATAAATACCAAAGGAAATTCGTTTATTCGATGTCAAGTTCCTCTTCCCCAAACCTTCACTAGGGTTTGGGGAGGACGACCCAGAAGAAGAATGAAGACCACGAAGGCTAGAGAGATGGTGTCTAATTAGACTAGGAGCATCCTAGTCTAATATATGTTCGAATTGTATTTTGTTTTACATTCATGAATTCTTTTTATTGAGATTTGGTTTACGTTTATCATTCATGTTTATCTATGTAGAAGTTTTCTTTGCTTGTTTATTATTCTTTCGTTTCGGTAGTGTAAAAGATTGGTAGTATCTACTAGTCTAGGTGAATTAACCCTAGGACCCTAGACGAGTAGGTTGTGGGGATTGGTAAGAATTGGCCATAGTACTACCTTTCCTTATGTGCGAATTAACCCTAGGACCACCTACCAATTGGATACACTTAAGGAGCTAGAGGGAATCTAAGATCTGACCATGCCGGGTTCCACTAGAACAAGTCTATTGAACATGGCACTTAATGAATCTTGCATCTTCGTAGGTTCACGCCGCCCGATGAACTCTCGGCTTTACAATAGTCGGGAATAGGACAAGATGCAAGATAGGGCTGACAATCTGACCAATTGATTCTTGTCGACTTTCACCCACTACATAGAATACTAGAATATGAATGTGCTTTGCCTTAACATCTTGATAACCTATCTCGAACTCTCTTATTTTTATTTCCTCTTTTGTTTATTTACGTCTTGGTTACTATTTACTCTATTCAACTAATACCCCTTTTTAGTATTTATCTTAGTTCGGCAGAACAACAGCTCTTGGGACGACACTCAGATTTATCTAAAGGCATACTACACATGACCGGGTACACTGCCCGTTAGTATGTGTTAATCCTTATAACTCCAAGTTTATAAATGTAAAACAGGATGAATAAAACGCATCAACACCCATGTTGGTCAGATTTATTCTAAAATTGTCTTTGATATGTTGACTTAACTAAAAGACATAGATGATAAAGTTGATGGGTCTGTGATTTTTAGCCTTCATAAAAACATTAACTCGCTAAATCAAAATGGGTCCTCTTAATCTGACTATTATCATAACTTAATTATCTATGGAAACAGTTTGATGCCATGATTTGTCTTCTTACTTGTACTTGTGAAGCTACCAAACATTATTAAAATCATGTTAATCAAATCAAACTTATTCAGTTTCTTTTGGGTTTAGATGATATCTATCAACCCATTAAGAGTAACATTCTCGGCAAGGATCCTCTTCCACTTGTGAAAGCTGCTATTGTAGTTGTCTCAAGGGAGGAGTCACGTAGGAGTGTGACTTCTATAGGCAGTGCATCAAAAGCATCCTCTACAACTGCATTGATAACGACAATTCTGTTAAAAGAGGAAATGAGAACAACAAAAAACATATTAAAAGAGGACCTAACACAAATTTGAAGTGCACTAATTGTAAGGTCACACTACTGAAATGTGTTTTGATCTTGTTGGATATCCCTTAACTACAGAAAACCTGGATATCAAAATGCAAATAAATATATTGTTAATAATGTTGTTTCTGATCCAAGTCCTAGCACTGCCCCTACTGTGTCTTTTTCTAATGAACAGATGCTCAAGCTTTTAAGTCTCATTGATGACAAATCTGGTTCCAACTCTGTTGCCAACATGACATGTACCTTTTTTACTGGAAGAGTCATACACAATATGAGCTTTGAAAAATAACTTAATGGAAAATCCAACTTTATATCCGGGAACATAAGTGTTAGAGTGGGTAGTTTCTGGTGCAACTCAACACATGACTAACATAAGTGTTAGAGTGGGTAGTTTTTGGTGCAACTCAACACATGACTGCCTCTGCAAAAAAAATTAATCAATGTTGTTAATGTGTCTAATATTAGTTTAACTGTTGGTTATCCAAATGGTACCAAAGCAAAAAATTGTTAAATTGGGGATTTCAAACTAAATGAGTTTGTACTCTATTTAACGTTCTTGTTGTCCCTTAATACATTGTGAGACTTGCCAAAGATAGCAAATTTTTTGTTGGTTTTGATGAAAATAAGTGCTCTATTCGGGACTTGAAAAGAAATATGATAGTTGGGACTAGTGACATGCATAGTGGCCTATACTTGTTTGATGCTACATGTAAGCAATTTGTGTCAAATCTATCTGTTAATTGTCATGTGTCTAAGTCCATATGGCATTGATGCAGCGGTTGCAACCCCGAAGTTTTACAATCCCCTATGTAGTGTACCTAACCGTTATAATATAGTATAGGTAAGTATAGGAGATTAATTTTTCTCTAGGTGAATAGTAAGGTAGGCTCGAAATTTATATCAAATGATCTAAAGGTGAGGCAAGATTCCTTTTGGTTTTTTATGTATTTTATGAAATCAAGTAAATCAATCAGGGTTTTGAGGGAGTTTGTTTTAAAACCAATAATAAACCTAATTTGCAAGAAATTAAAGTAACAAATATAGTAAAGTTGGGGGAACCAATGAGAGGTAAAAGCGTGTTTACCTAGGGTGCACTACTCCTTGTTAGGTATCCAATTCTACCTATCGATCCTTGAATGATCAAATGCCTATGATTCCTAGGTAACGGTTCTGACTAATAGCACGTAAGTTTCGTAGCTTAAGCTAGAGGGACGGGCATTAGACAGGGGCATTATAACTAGTTACTATACTACTAACTAGTGGGGCGTTTGGCAATTCAAGGCATAAGTTATCTAAGTATCTAGCCTTTGTTCTCAGCGATTATCTAGAGGGACGGATGTTAATCAGGTATGGTAGACAATCTATTATAAGCAATTAAGTATAGGGACGAAAATTAATCAGGTTTCATATTTAATTGTCGGGATCACAAACACACAATCCAACAAGTAATCGATAGGAAGGGTGTGTTTGTTTCATTAAAATGTTTTTAGTCTGAATCTGACTACTACATCTTACCGTTAAGAGGTGGTTACAAATTCTGAATATAAATGAAATAATGTTGTTTGTTTTTTTTATAATTGTCTGAATTGTATTTTTTTTAAGTAAATATTAAACCATATCAATGCAATGAATAAATACGATTTATAAACATGAAACAAAACATTTTTATAAATTTAATACAATAATAAATCATTAAATAAGAGGCAATAAGAGTGTTAAGAGGCAATAAGAGTTTACCACCACATCTTATTTGGTAAGAGGGATAACCTCTTACCATGAAACAACTTTTGCCTCTTACCTTTTCTGATTGGTAAGTGATAAATGGCGGTAAGATATTTTTTTAGAAAAACACACACACCCGAAGCAAGCATTATAAACTAACAAGTTTCATGCAAAACCCTAAGTAAATACTAAGGGGGTGTTTGATAGGCACTTATTGAGATGATTAAGGATGAATCAATGAATCGGTCAGATGATGTGGCGTTTGGTAGAAATTATATAGGTGTTGTACGACAATTTTTCACATTGGATGGGACATAGCATAGGATGTAGCATTTTCATTCAGAAGGCACCAATGGCCAAATTACTTTATGGTATGTACGATCATTTTAGTGGAAATTACTGTATTAGTTTAATGTATATGAATTTTTTTATGTTAAGAATATACGAGTATAAGATTAAAACTAATTTATATGATGAAAAGTAGGCTCCATTAAAAAAATTTACACATCTTGACACTTGAAAAAATATGTGGTTAAATAATGTCACTAATCTTTTTTATTTGCACTACAAGTAATATCAATTCTTAACATTTGTCAAAAAGTATATTCCCTTACTAGATTATATAAAAAGTTAAAATGGCAAAATATTGTGGTTCCAGGTAATTATTCAATAGAGATATCAAACACTCGGTTTCATTCAGAATCACGTTCATTCAGCACTTGTAAATCATTCAGTGTCTTTGATTCAATCAGTGCTAAATCACAATATTTTATCAAACAGCCCCTAAGTGAATCTAGCCTAGCATAGCAATGAAGAAACAAGCACAAGATATAATCAAACAATTAATGATAAACATACTTGATTAATTAAACAAAATATTTATCTCTTCAATTCATATGGATTCTAAGGCTAAAAAACTCTGGAAAGTAAGTAAAAATCTTCTATCGACAATAATTCCACACGAAAATATGAAAACAATGCGAAGTATATATAGAATTCAAGGTTGTGACGGCGTCAACTTATAGCTGTGATGTCATCACGTCGTCAATCGAGTTAGTGTTATTTTTCTACCGTGATAGTGAGACGGCGTCAGCTTGTGTGGTGTGACAGCATCACTAAGGGATGTGAAGGCGTCACAAAGGGCGTCTAGACACACTGACCCGACACAAGTTGCTTTATTTTGCACTTTCTGGGTACTTCTAGTAATGGCGTCACGGATGCCGGTCACAAAGCTGAAACTTGTCTTTTTCTTTTGTTCTTCATCAAAATGTGCCCGACTTTCGCACGTTTCCGGTAAAAGCATTCCCAAACATCTAAAACTCAAAAATTAAGGATTTAGAGGAATAAATAATACAAAATGAATTAAATTAAGGCTAAATGACCCCTAAAAACTATACCATTTTACACCTCATCAAATATCCCTACACTTGGGATTTGCTTGTCCTCAAGAAAATATGCTTTGAACTTAGACAACAATACAATTTATGGGGCATTTAGCATTAGTATAAAAATAAATCATGACACCATGATGCAGGTTTTACTGACCAGGTCTTAATATTTATATTAGCTTGATTATCTAAGGTCTACCTATTTGCACTAACGGATAGAGAATTCGGTCACGTATAGACTAGTAATTGGTAAAACCGAGGTCGTCCCAAGAGCTATGTGATGTGGATCTTACTTAAGTCTAGTGTCACGATTTTAAACTGATTTGAATGATGAAATGATTAATTAAACTAAATAAGGCTTTAAAGTAAATAAAACAGGAATTAAATAAAAGTTGTGAGCAGTGAGAGAGAAGTGTAATAGCCTAATTGGTCATCCTATAATGTTTACGATTACATTTTCTATTAAACTAATCTCATGCTTAAAGTGGGGCGGACATATATCACTAGGTTCATATGGTCAAGTTCCCTAGCCTATCTCCCCCGAATCCTGCCGGGAACCAAAGACACTACCCCTTGCTAGTAAGCCGACGTACGATAGACGGGTTTGAGTCATTAAGTGCCCCTACATGCTAGATTCATCCTTGTATGGTCCGGCCTCACGGATCTTAGACCATACTTTAACTACTTAAGTTTATCTAACCCGGAAAGTGGTCATATGGTCAATTTGCACACAAGGCGAATGGTCGGTTGTCATCCCAACCATTTCCTCCTAACTACGCAAGGGGCCTATGGTCAATTCTCCTCGCATACCAAGTTAACCGGTTCTTTTAAACTACCGCAACTAAAGGATCTACGATAAACTAAGCATGCACACACTAGAGGCATTATGAAAAGCACGAAAACATAATCAAAACAATATAAGAATCATAACTACGCTAGCACCAGAGGTGCTTAGCCGATCATATTAAATTCAACACTCAAATAAATGTTTACAAAAGCCATGATTTCAAAATGTAAATTGAAATATGAAAAACTAAAACTTGGGCATAAACCCACAACCAAAATGAACGAATGTTTGACCACATTAATCAAGTAAGTTGAAGAGGGGACGAGTAAAATAGCCGTACAAAGTACACTTATGTTTCTGCCACACTGTGATTATAACCCTAAACTCTCCATCTTCTCACTAACCCTAAACTCCATTTTCTCCTCAACCGCCGGCTACATGCCGGAGGTTCGGAGGGCTACCATTAAAACTTAACCTCTTTCATCTTCAAGGTTTCAAATATCAAGTATTTTTTACAAAATAGACCACCATTTCTTCTAGATCTGGATTCTTCAAAAGATTTCTCCTCCGGTAAATCTCTCTTTTATAGATCCATCTCCGTCTCCGTACTTATATCTCGTGAAACCACCACCCACTTGGGTCGCGTCGTCGTCATAGCTCACTGGCTGGCTTCGGCACACGCGGTGTTCAAGTTTCTGCCACACTGTTTTCAATGTAGCCCGTGGGTGTTTTGCCCTTATATTGTGGTCTTTGTGTTTGGTAGGTTCGGTATTGGAGTTTGTGTTTGTTGAGTTTTTTTGCAGGGAAGATGATATCTTCAGTTTTTGGATCAATGTTCCAGCCATCAAGTCAACACAACGGCAAGCATTTGTATCCTTAGTTGATGATGAAGAGTCGAGGTCTTCAATGGAAGAAATCTTTGGTTTATGTTTTTCACAAAAGTTCTAGTTCAATTGTTGTTTTTCAATGATGTTAGTTTCATATTTTCAACTAGTTTACCTTTTTACAAACTCTCAATGATGTTAGTTTCATAATACACTTATGTTCTCAATTTTTCCATTCATTATGTACACTTTGTAAAAGAAATTGTTGAACAAGGAACAAGTTATAGAGTGCATATTCCGAAGAGAGAATTTGACAATTTGAAAGCCTCGCCCTGCTCTCATTTTCACTTGAGCTATTACACGACTCTTCCTTTGTGATTTTTGTTGAAATAAAGACGATAATACAAGTTTAAAGCTAAAACATTCGACATTTTGAAAAGATAAGTAAAAATTCATAGGTTTTTTTTTTTTTTTTTTTTTTTTTTTTTTTTTTTTTTTTTTTTTTTTTTTAATAATTTAATTTTTTTATTTATTTATTTTTTTTTTTAATGAATTAGAGACTTATAACGTACGATTTCATGTGCTTTTTGTGAATATGCGATTAGTTAAAAGCAATGCCTTTATATGAGTAGAAAAAGAATATCATGACTCAACTACCTATCACTCAAGTGTCATTACTAAAGCATCAGAAAAAAATAACAACAGAAGAAAGATGAGTTATGATAATAGTAATACTTGTGTGTTAAAATAGCTTTGCAGTACACTTTCTTAACAACAGACAATTGCGACATGGGCATCGACCCACTATCAGTAAATCGTTCATTACACGTCATTTTGTTCACAGTGTTACGTTATATGTTGATACAAAAGTTGGCAAGGCTTGGCTTGAGTACCAATTCGGATGTTTAATGCTTGGGAACCTGCGCACTAAGAGAAACAAGAAACACCGTTAGGCTTATCGAGGGATTGTTTCCCCCGATTATCCTCCGGCGTGAGAGTAAGTAATCGTAGTATTTAGGGTTTAGGAGTGGGAATTGCGTATTGAATCGTACCTCTGTGAGGGTTAGGGTCCCCTCTATTTATA
>LBNU01001986.1:116503-137981 GCA_014162995.1 Artemisia annua | reverse complement strand
GTTTTAATTTCTAGCTTCTTGCTATGCTATTAATATATGTTTATAGTTACCTTTCAAAGAAAGAAAAATCTTTATTTAGAATAAAAGATATGCTAAAAAAAACTTGATAAAGTTTAATTTAGAAGTTGATAGAAACGATTGTCGTTTGTTACACTTTAACGCAGTTATACGATGCTGAATTTCTAATGGCATTGTATAAGTTAACAAAACTAAAAATGGTTTGTTACTGCAAAATAAATATAAAAAATAAAAGAATTTGTCTAACCGGGCATTAGCTAAAATGTATATACTCCGGTATTAATTTCAAAAATAAAATTTTACTATGCTTTCAACTTTTCATAACACTTATTAAACAAACTCATTATAAAGAAATCCACGTATAACCAAAATAGTTCTTTTCATTTTTCCTGAAAAAAAAAACATTTACATATTTCACATATAGAATACAAATAATTATGAGTAAATTTGTATTTTATGATACTTGATCTCACAACCTTTTTTGTTTTGGTAGGAAAGCATCTAACACTATAACAATAACGCTAAGCTACAAGCCATTTGAAAATCTAGGGCCTGTTTGTTTGAGGGGTGTGGATTTAAAAGAATGGAATGAATCATGAATATAGTTGTTTGGTTGATTAGGGGCCCACTACAATGGAATCAAAAGGTATTTTGATACCCTTAAACTCATTCCATGTTAAAAGGGTGACTTTGGTTTTTTTTTTTTTTGTTTTTTACTCTTTTTAGTGGGTCCTAACCAATTATTATATATTTACTTTGTATTTTAAAATTAATAAATTCATTTTCAATATATATTTATTTAATTAAATATATATTTTATTTATTTAATTTTTTTTCTCTCTCCTACATTAAATCAAAATCGAAATTCAAATCCAAATTTTAATCCAAATTAGAATCCAAATCCTAAACCCACCTACAAACCAAACGGGCCCCTAATTGAGAGCTATGTAATGCATGATGATGCTATAAATGCTATCCAGATACATGACACAAGAGTATATGGGTTATGGTTGACTTTAAATAGTATTTGAATCGTGTTATAATTGTCTCACTTGTCTAATAATTTAAAATGTCAAAAATGTCGTGTTAAGATCATAGCGGGTTAACTAGGTTAAAGTGAATTAAACTGGTATAACCACCGACTCACTTAATTAACTGAGTCATATTTGAATTATAAATAAACAAGTTAAATTAACACCCGGCCAGAATAACTAAACATGTCTTGTGCAGTTTTTAGTCATTTTACCCGTCAATCTAAACTCGCCACTATGTGCCACTAAACAAAAGCAAATCTTTATCACGTAAACGGGTCAACGTATGAAGTTTTCTTGTTCAAATTACTCGGGGAAGACGAATCTTTTTAAAGTACGCAACCTCATATTTCGAACCTTTCCCGTCCACCCAAAAATATAAAAACCTAACGGGTTTTGAACCATTAAAACTCTTTTCAAAAAACCAAATAACTTACCTCTAGACCTTTTTGGTACTTGTTAAAATTTTTTTATAACATGTGTTAACCCGAGTCGACCCGACCGGTTCAACCGGTCGGACCGATGCCCGGCCACGAAAATGGGTAAAAAAAACCCCGGGTTAACCGGTTAGACCCGACGGGTTTTGAGTGGCCCGAGTCTTGAAACCCGCCTGGGTTTGTTTTTTTTTTTTTCAATTTTTTTTTTANTCAGTTAGTTCCTACTTCTGTTTCAAACTTGCTTGAATACAACTCTTTCCTACATTTGTTATTTCAGTTTTAGGATTTTATTAGCTTACAACTTATGTTGTACTTTGAATTAATGAGATTGCATTAGACCACATGCGTATTGTTAATGTGAGTTCTTTGAATTGGTTTTGGTCCAAGTAGGTTGTCATGCTGGGGCTAGATGCAGCAGGAAAAACAACCATACTGTACAAGCTGCACATTGGCGAAGTCCTGTCAACTGTCCCAACTATTGGTAAGGCATCCTTAAATGAGGATAAATTTATTAAATTCACACGTGCAAACGTTGGTCAAGGATTAAAAGATTGGTCAGGATTTGAGAGTATTATTTGTGTGGCAGGTTTTAATGTGGAAAAAGTGCAGTATAAGAATGTGATCTTCACGGTTTGGGATGTTGGAGGCCAAGAAAAGTTACGGCCCTTGTGGAGGCATTACTTCAACGACACAAATGGATTGGTAAGGATAACCCCCAAAAAAATTCACTCAAGATGTGCTTTTTGTTTTAATGAGTTTACTTTCAAAATTTACAAACATTCTAGTTCATTTGTCTTGTTTCAGTCAATGTACTTCTTTCTGGGTACATTTGAGTCACCAAAAGATGGATCCATACTCATCCATGTCTTGTTTTTGCTATTTTGTGATCCATAATGCTATTATTACTGCATAGAAGCTGACATTATAAATCTAACATTTTCATACATAATTAACATTTATCACAAAAAAAGCATTTTTGTAATATGCTATATAAGGTTTTTTTGGCTAAAAAATGGCTCAAATGGGACATAAACCCATTTGATTAATGACTCAATATACAGTGAAATCACAATGACTCAAACAAGACAAATGAGAAAGTATCTCAGGTAATGCAAAAACATTCCTTTTTTCTTTTAAAAAGCTTTCTGCGGTTGCCCTTTCTTTATAAGTAAATGTGTAGAGTCCTAAGCTGTGAGATAAGTTATTCCCTGCTGTTGTTGGATGTTATTCTTTGATGATTAAAATATGTGTTATCTTGAAATTATTATGTCCAGATTTATGTTGTGGACTCTTTGGACCGAGAGAGAATAGGCAAAGCAAAGCAAGAGTTTCAGGTATTAACTTAGGATTTTATTTATTTATTATTTTTTGATCGTATATCTTATTCTCACCCACGATATGTTTTCATTTTATTCTCAGGCCATTATCAATGACCCGTTCATGACTAACTGTGTCATCTTGGTGTTTGCAAACAAACAGGATATGGTATGTTTACACTTCTAACAAGACTATTTTTAGCACATTAAATAGTTGTAACATTATTTTAGTGGGATTTAATCTTTATCCATTTTGGTGCCATTAATTGTGATCACATTTTATTATCATCATCTTGTGATTTAGCGATTATTAACATACTCTTCTACAATTTTTAAAAAGGCAAGATTGCTGTCAATTGTATACCTCGTATCTATTTTTTGACAGAGAGCTGAAGTTTTGGTGTTCTACTTTTAAGAAATACCTCTATATGTTAAACAACTCCTTAACCTTTTTTTTAGTGGATTGACATGCATGACTAGTTACTTATTATAATACCATTGTTTTGATCCTCGAGCGTCTCTTGAACAAATAAGTAACTTAGTGACGAGATACAAACCAACATCAGTCAACTAGTGCTATTACTGAAATTATCTACAACACTATTATTGCATGATAATTCTAGGGGGCCCGAGATAATCTATACCACTAGAAGTTAAAATGTAGGAGGAATGGAGGATTGCATGAACTTTACACGTGATGCCATAATGGAAGACTGGAAGTGGTTGTAAGTTCTTGAACATGACTTTTTTGTTAAACATGACTATTTGAAAGCTCAAGTCCCATCGTTAAGGTTTGTTTGCCTTTCTGAACGTTTAAATGAAGTGTTAAGTGCCTTGTAAGCATCCTAATCTTCTTTAGGGACTTGTATGTAATCTGTGAGCATATATTATGCTTATTGTATGCATAGCATTTGGGTCCATTACATTTTGTAGTTGACTGATGGAGAGCAACATTGCATGTTGTAATTTGCAAAGAACTTCAAAATATTTCTAAAGATAAGCCTGAATTCTCACACTTCTATAAGAGTTCTTTCGTATCAAATTTTCATAGAAGTTTAGTACACATATGTTCTTCCATTCATCCACGCTAATTCACCAAAGTTTTCTTAAAATGGTAAGATGTCATTATAGCATGAAACTTAGGATACCACTACTTGGCTTCTGTGAATACTTACATTGTTTTTTAATAGTCTACATGCTAGAAATCCCTTTTGGTTGTGTTATATGCTGGCCATTATTTTGATGTAGTATCATGTCAAAATGAGTTACTTTGGTCATTACTTTTATAAAAACTCTTTATAGAAATAGAGAGAAATTGTTATTACTGAATAATCAATTTGTTTCATATGATGGCAATCATTAACAACTAGCCTAGTCATCAATCTTTCATTATAACAGTTCAGACCTGACTATTTTATATATCCATTTGGAGCTAATACGTTATCACCTTTATGCAATTTTCCAAGTTCCCAAGTGTCATAAATGTGCATCGAATTAAGCTGTTTCTTTTCATCGCATCAAGCAATCGAGTCGATCAGGCACTTCTTATGACTTTCTTTAAGAAGTTGGATCATTAACTTTGCTCAAGTCGTAGTCAGTCTCATTCAGACATGTCATAAATCATCATAAGGAACATATCCTTCTTGGCCTTTGGGATCTTTTCGCAGGCTGTTATGTGGAATCTAACATCGTTTGTTTTTTCTTTATTACATTTAATTCATTGGCCGTGATTAAAGAAGTCTAAATAGGCTCATCTACTGTGATCTTGCATTTTGTCTCTTGAAATGCGGCCCAACGTTGACCAGAATTTGGAGGATTACTGTCTGATTTTCTCTTATTAGCACTAGACCATTCATCCAGACTAACATTCATAAGGGATTCAACAAATACACTATCTAATTAACTTTTATCTGTAAACATCTCGTTTCAAAGGTTCTGTTTCTAGTTACGCATTGAATGTATAGAGTGCCATAAAAGTACATCTTTCGAACCGTTAGGGGGTGTTTGGCATTATGTAAATTGTTAAATAATTAGAATATGTCGAGCAATCAATCCAACTGGTCATCTGATTATCACAACTTCAACCAGCAGAAGCATACATTTAAACACCATCTCTAGTAGCCATATTGATAACAGAGTTGAAAAGAGTCCTGCTTATTTTATATTGCTTAATAATTTTAATTTTTAGGGATAATTATTATTATTAATTTGCTTCTTCTTATGTTCCTAAACTGAAATCTTCATGGCCTTTGTTTATATCCAGAAAGGAGCAATGCCACCAATGGAAGTATGCGAAGGTTTGGGACTGTACGAACTGAAGAACCGGAAATGGCATATACAAGGGACGTGTGCACTTAAAGGAGATGGGCTATACGAGGGGTTGGACTGGCTAGCTAGCACTCTGAAGGATATGAACGCAGCTAGCACCTCATCTTTCTGATTAGCCTTAGCTGTTCATCCATGTTTTGATCGCTTTGATCAGTAACCCAGCTTTTTCTATGTATATTGAGAACACGTGAAGCCTTGGATAGTTGTTGTGCATGACACCCAGAGTAGTACTATTCGCATAAATGTAAAAAAGAATCACTGCATGCTGTGAGGGTGTATTATTCAGATCTCTAATATATGTATTATGAAAAGCAGAGTGGGCTGAATTTCGTGTGTTTTCTTCAAGTTTCTGTTGAAAGCAACTTGAGAATCGCTACTCTCTTTCAAGTTTGGTGCAAGGAATGCAGCTTTGTTCATAGACGAAACACTAGTTCCATCTCTTTTAGTCTTTGTACCTTTGAAGAATCTTGAAGCCTTGAACGCTCAACCACTCTATAAGATAACCATAATCACATATTATGTCAGTCGATTATATTAATAACCGAGTTGTCAAATTATTGCCATGAGTATATCAACATAAAGTTTCTTGATGGATTGAGATGCGAAATGTTTCGAGTTTGCTGAAATGTAGGTGCAACTAGACATAATCAAGTGTAAAGCATCATTTATAAGAGCATTGATTGACATGTTTAAATGTATATTTAATCTTATGTGGCTGCATTCAGTTGGTGATACCATAGCCTGGTGTCTACAAAGGAGAACTGTTTTCTACTGAACCTAGTCACTTAAATTGAACCAGTAAAACAAAAGAACATATATTAATGGATACTTGGCCGATTCCATCAGTTAACGACTCAAATTTGAATGATTATCCAAAACCTAAATGACCTACAAGTAACCTATAGCAAAGTTACAAAAAGTGTAAAAATAAGATGTAATCAACAAATATTTCACACCTAAAGACAACGATAACACCTGCTACCTTCTTCATAACTGTTAGTTTGTCATTGGTAGAATACCAGTTGTTAGTAGCCATAGGCTCGCGTTATAGCAAAAAGTGGTGCCACCTAAGCATTTTTTTTCTATAACTCAAGTTACAGGAAACCACCTGGCTCACACATAACCCAATAAAATACAAATACAACACAAAAAAACAGAGACAAGAAAGATGGAAAAAATGTATAACGTTGGCTGTTAAGTTTGGCGCAATGACGCATAACTTGAGGTGAGGTGTGGGGCTAAGATATAAGCCGCTAGTCAACCTATAACTAACCCACACGGCCACACCAAGAGCTCTTTAGGGGTTGTTTATTTTTTTGTTAGCTAAGGGAGAAATGAGTCTCACGTTCTCTTGCATCCTCTGATTAGAGAGGAGCTCATATTTCGCACACTCTTGATACAGACGAGATAGTGGAAAATTGTAGGTCCCATTTACAAAAGAAATATTAAAATATGCATTGAGGGTCCACATATTTTAGCTAAGAGCAAAAAGAAACGGGGCCTTACTCTCTCTACAAAGAAGCATTTTTACATTTCTATAACTAGAGTTTATTTTTTAGGAATATGTTTGGTGGACCTAATAAAGGGGCCTAATGGTGGACCTAAGGCTTTAAATACTTGTACAGTGCATGCACTGTACAAATATTTAAAGCCTTAGGTCCACCATTAGGCCCCTTTATTAGGCCTATATATCAAGGCTCTATTTTTTAAGCACCAGTAAAAAATCTAAAATCTTAAGTCTCAAGTGTGTGCTAAATGCAAACAACATTGGCAGTGCTTTATCCCGTTGGAGTATGTTTAGAGGTCAATTCAGACCAGTAAATTAGCCGTCAAATGAAAAAAATCTTAGGATCTTTGTGGCCATATACAAAACCTTATCACTACCCGCCAAATTTGTAATCTCCCAAACACCCCAAATATTCTTCATTTCTGCAGAACACAAAAACATGGCCTTCACTTCAGGAACCTTAGCTTTTGCAGCACCACCACTGCCCACCATCAACGACACTTCAAAGGTACACAAACACATCCTTTCATGCTCAAATTCAACTAATAATTCTACTGATGAACAGCAACAAGAAGAACCAAAAAAATTTACTTACAGTAGAGCATCACCTTCAATTAGATACCCTAATCATAAGGAACCAAAACCCAATAAAACCCATGTCCCAATTTTGACAACTAGCCCTAAAGTTGATGTTTTTGACTCATTTGATGATGGTTTTGATGTAAAGATTGATACCCATTTGCCGAAACTAGTCGAAAAGGCTGAAAGTGAAGTAAAGGTGGGACCTTTGGTTAAAATTGATGATACCCATATGGAGAATTTGGTTGTAAAAGAGGAAACTGATGTAAAGGTGGAATCTTTAAGTGGTTCAAGTCGTAGAGTAGCGAAAAAGATGACTAAGTTAGCGTTAAAAAGGGCGAAAGATTGGAGGGAAAGGGTTCAGTTTTTGACTGATAGGATATTAGGGTTGAAGGGTAATGAATTTGTGGCGGATGTTTTGGATGATAGGAAGGTGCAATGACGCCTACTGACTTTTGTTTTTTGGTGAAGTGGGTTGGGAAGTCGAATTGGCAAAGGGCGTTGGAGGTTTACGAATGGTTGAATGTGCGTAATTGGTATGCGCCGAATGCTCGTATGCTTGCTACTATACTTGCTGTTCTTGGTAAAGCGAATCAAGAAGGTTTGGCGGTTGAGATATTTGAAAGATCGGAAGAAGGGATAGATAGTACTGTGCAGGTTTATAATGCGATGATGGGGGTTTATGCTAGAAACGGTCGGTTTATTAAAGTTCAAGAGATTCTTGAGCTGATGCACGAACGTGGGTGTGAACCTGATCTTGTTAGTTTCAATACTTTGATTAACGCTCGTTTTAGGTCTACTAAAATGGAACCAAACATGGGTCTTGGTTTGTTGAATGAAGTCAAACGGTCAGGACTAAAACCTGATATTATCACTTACAACACGATTTTAAGTGCGTGTTCGCGTGATTCAAATTTAGAAGAGGCGGTTAAAGTTTATACAGATATGGAAGAAAATAGATGCCAACCTGATTTATGGACTTATAATGCCATGTTATCGGTTTATGGTAGATGTGGATTGGTTAATGAAGCCGAATCACTGTTTTTTGACATAAAGTCAAACGGGTTTGAACCTGATGCAGTTACATATAATTCCTTACTCTACGCGTTTGCTAAAGATGGTCATGTAGATAAAGTTGAAAAACTTTGTGACGAGATGGTGAGGTTAGGCTTTGGTGAGGATGAGATGGCTTACAATACTGTTATTCATATGTATGGGAAATTGGGTCAACATGATTTAGCGTTGAAACTTTACAAAGAAATGAAATCACGTGGTTGTGATCCTGATGTTGTTACATACACGGTTCTTGTCGATTCTTTAGGAAAAAGTAACAAGATCTTTGAAGCTGCAAATGTGATGTCAGAAATGATGGATGCAGGGATTAAACCAAGTTTAAGAACATATAGTGCTTTGATTTGTGGATATGGGAAAGCTGGGAAAAGACTCGAGGCTGAAGAAACGTTTAATTGCATGGTGAAATCTGGTATTAAGCCTGATCTTCTTGCGTATTCGGTTATGTTAGATATTTATTTACGGTTTGATGGGCATAAAGCTATGGTGTTGTATAACAACATGGTACGTGATGGCTTCACGCCAGATTTATCTCTTTACCAGTTACTGATCCAAACCGCTAAAAACACAGACGATCACATCGAGAAAATAATAACCGATATGCAAACAATCTGCAAGTTAAACCCGCAAGTCATTTCTTATACTTTAGTCAAAAGTGAGTGTTATGATCATGCAGCCAAAATGGTTAAGCTAGCCATATTAGAGGGTTATGAATTGGATCATGAGAACTTGTTATCTATATTGAGTTCATATAGCTCGTCAGGAAGGCATACAGAAGCACTGGATTTACTCAATTTTCTAAAAGAACACGCACCGGAGTCGGAAAATATTGTGAATGAAGCTCTAATTGTCGTTTTTTGCAAGTCAAATCAGTTAGATGCAGCTTTAGATGAATACAGAAAGAGTACTAATTCAAGTTTGTTTAGTGGGACCTTGTTGATGTATGAGACTCTTATTAACAAATGTGAAGAGGATCAAGTTTTACATGAAGCTTTTCAAGTAGTCTCGGATATGATGTTTATGGGAATACAACCTTCTAAAGTTATTTACACGAATGTCGCTTCCATGTATTGTGAAATGGGATTTCCAGAAACTGGTCATGATTTAGTGAACCGGGCCGAGTCAAACGGAATACCAATTGATGACATTTCCGTTTATGTTGACCTTATTGATGCTTATGGAAAGTCAAACCTACTAGAGAAGGCTGAAAGCGTGCTCGGGGGTCTTAGGCAAAGATTTCCAGTTGTTGATCGAAAAGCTTGGAATGCCTTGATACAAGCGTATGCTTCAAAAGGTCAATATGAAAAAGCACGCGCTGCTTTCAATACCATGATGAGAGACGGGCCTTATCCTACCGTTGACTCAGTCAATGGCCTTATGCAAGCTTTAATTGTTGATGGGAGATTGACTGAGTTATATGTTGTGGTTCAAGAGCTTCAAGATTTGGGATTTAAGATCAGTAAAAATTCAATTGTGTTAATGCTTGATGCATTTGCAGAAAATGGGAATGTGTTTGAAGTGAAAAAGATATATAATGGAATGAAGGCTGCGGGTTATTTTCCCACAATGCATCTTTATAGAGTAATGATCGGTTTACTTTGTAGGGTCAAACATGTACAAGATGTCGAAGCGATGGTTGATGAGATGATGGAAGTTGGCTTCAAACCCGATCTTTTTATATATAACTCTTTGCTCAAATTATATACCAAAATTGAAGATTATAGAAAAACCATTCAAGTCTACCACAAGATTAGAGAAAATGGATTTAAACCGGATGAAGACACATACAATACTTTGATAGTAATGTATTGTCGAGACCATAAACCAGAAGACGGGATGTTACTAATTCAAGAAATGGTTAAAGAAGGTTTAGAACCTAAGTTGACCACTTATAAAAGCCTCATTGCCGCTTTTGGTAAAATACAAATGGTTGAAAAAGCCGAAGAGCTTTTTGAGAAGATGAGAAGTGAAGGATATAATCCTGATCGTTCATTTTATCATTTAATGATGAAAACGTATAGAAGTATTGGAAATCATTCCAAATGTGAGGAGTTACTTAAGTTAATGAAAGAAGATGGGGTTGAACCAACAACTGCAACAATGCATTTGCTTATGATATCTTATGGGAGCTCGGGAAATCCATTGGAAGCTGAGAAAGTACTTAAGAATTTGAAGTTGAGTGGCGAGAGCTTAAGTACATTGACTTATAGCTCGGTTTTAGAATCTTATTTTAAGAATCGGGATTATGATGTTGGAATTCAGAAATTTGTGGAAATGAGGGATGAAGGGGTTGAGCCAGATCATAGAATATGGACGTGCTTCATCAGGGCTGCTAGTTTGTGTAAGACTACAAGTGAAGCAATGATGATCTTGAATGCTATCGCGGATGCTGGTTTTGGTCTTCCAATCAAGTACTGGCTACTTTTGTTAGGGGTGACAAACGGGATGGGTTGGTAATGGACTAATGGGTCAAAATGGGTTTGAGTCAAAACGGGTCATTTTATTATTAGTTGAATAGGTTGTGCAGACCTGCACACTTTTTTATTCATTACTTTATTTTTTCAAAGAGAAAAAAAAGCTCTCTAAAATGTTTCATGCATTTAAATACAATTTAGTTAAATGTTTTAGTATAATCTATTTGACCCGTCAGAATTGCCATCTCTAACTTCTGTCAATCTGTATTTCTTTATGCTTTTCGGTTCATAAGGCCATGAACTTAACATCTATGAGTGTTCTTTACAGGCTTTTGAAAAGCTCAGAATCGATGGTTTTGGAGATGGACCGTGTTTTGGAAGAACTGAAACCTGTGGAAGATAATGCAGCACTTAACTTTGTAAATGCAGTAGAAGATCTTTTATGGGCATTTGAACTTCGGGCCACTGCTTCATGGGTATTTCAATTGGCGGTCAAGAAAGATATATATCGACATGATGTCTTCAGGTAGCCTTACCAATTTTAAAAGCTATTATGTGGTTTAAAAATAATCAGAATCAGATAATGAGTTGTACTAAAATGAGAGATAGAAATTAGTGTTTGGATAGGAATCTGCTATTTGAACTTGTAATTATTAAATCATCATATGTTCACAACTTCAAACAACGCTAGCATATCCAAGCACTGTGATTCTGATTGTTGGTACTTTAAGTTGCAATAGTTAGTTTCAAAAAGCATATCCAAACACCCTTTAGTGTTCTTGGTTACAAAAGTTACATGCCCATAACAAAAAAAACACGTTTCCTAATGCAGGGTAAACGAGAAGGATTGGGGAGCGGATTTCAGAAAGTTATCTGCGGGTGCATCTCTTGTAGGTCTTACGTTATGGCTCGACAACATGCAAGATGCATCCTTAGAGGGTTTCCCGCTATCTCCAAAGTCAGTTGTTTTAATTACTGGGGTTTCAGAATACAATGGCGTCTCATTAAACAGTACATTAAAAGCTTTCCTTTGGGAAATGGGGTCCCCATTTTTGCCATGTAAAACTAGAAGCGGGTTGCTCATTGCAAAAGCTCATTCTCTAAGAATGTGGTTAAAAGACTCACCTTTTTGTTTGGACCTTGAATTGAAGAATAGTGTCAAACTCCCGGAAACGAACTCAATGGAGGTTATGGAAGGGTGTTATATAAGATGTGGGCTTGTTCCTGCTTTTCAAGATATAACCGAGAGGCTTGGGATTGTAAGGCCAAAGAAGTTTGCTAGGTTGGCATTGATGTCGGATGAGAAACGAGACAAAGCTATTCAGGCTGATATAGACGGACGAAAAGAGAAATTAGAGAAAATGAGAAAATTTGGGGCTACAAGAAAGACGTCTTTTCAGAAGAGGAAATTTGTGAGGCGGGAGGCGGTCAAACGTTAAAAGAGATGAAGTCAATACTTTGACTTTTGAAGATTTGAAGAAAGAAGTTGACATCAATGTACTGCAATGAATAAAAGAAGAGGTTAACTTTGATTTTGACTTTGACTTTAATGTTCAAATTATTTCCAACTTCGGAAGGGACGGGATTTTCGATAAAAGGAGATGTTGACTTTGACTTTCATGATCATAACATGAGGTGATTTTAGACCCCGTTACTGGTGATTTTGAAGTGGTCTAGATGGTATCAGACTCACGAGTTTGTCGGTAGACTTCAAGAATGGAGATGGTGATGTATCTGCAAGTTTGTTTGGCTTATACCATGGTTATTTTCTTGTATCTTTTACAAGTTTTGTTGTGAATACTTGATTCGTCAAATATAACAGTTATTGGAAAGTTATGAACTTAACAAGAGTGTTGATCTCCTAAATTTTTTTCCTACGTCATTTTCCATTATATGCTGCATATAAGATTTAATTTTACTCATAGATCAAAAAGTTTTCCAATTTTATGTAGGAAAAAAAACCTGAACACTCATCTTATGATATCCTAAAAAACTCAGTTGACATTCAAACAAGCAATTTACTTCATACAAAAGAATAAAATTTCTATTTTTATTTGATCAGTAACCAACAACCAAAATCTCATAAGGGATCAACAAGCAATTTCTCCTCATCTATATCTTTACATTTATTAACAAAAATCATGAAGTAACGAATAGTACTGTTTACAATGAGTTTTTCCAGCAGAAAAGTATGAATTAACGAATACGGCTCACGTGGGCATAGGGCTCAGGGGCGGCTTTTGGGGCAGCTTTAGCAGCAACTTCTGGGTTCCCAAAAACGTTCCAAATTCTCAATTCATCTCCTGCTGCAGATGCAACTGTACATCCATCAGGGCTCTGTGTCATGTAAAGAACTCTGGATGTATGACCTGTAAGCTCCGCCATCTTAACCATCGATGGGTATTTCCATAGAATCAGCTGGTTCTGTGTAAATCCATGTGAGCTCAGCAGCTCACGCTCGTTCTTGTTCCATAAGAGTGCACACACTTGTGACCCTGTGTCAACTGAGTTCAAACAAGCACCGGTGTGTGTGTTCCAAAACTTGATACAGCCATCGCCACCACCACCACCTGAAGCAAGAAGATTAGCTTGAAACGGACACCAAGCAAGCGCCTTAATAGCTGCAGTGTGCTCTTCCATCCTGTGAAGGTATTGTGCATTCGCTGATGCCATCGATCTGTCCCAAATGTGAAGAAGATTGTCGTTTCCACCGCTAGCTAATTGCTGACCAGAACCTGACCATTTCAGCCCGCAAACTTCTTGGTGGTGACCACTGTAGGTCTTAACAATATGTTCCCTTACTCTAACGTCATTGTTTACAATCTGTCCATCCATTCCCCCGGTTGTCAGAATGTGGTTGTTCCAATCCATTGCTCCAACTCGAGATTGATGTCCACCTTTCAATGTCCTTAACTGTTTCAATCAAACCAAAACATTATAAGTAAATAAACATTCATCAAAACATAATATATCAAAATCATGAAATAAAATAAGATCAGATAATTACCAATCTGTTGGCGGTTGAATCCCAAAGCTGCACATCAGAACTGTTTAAACCGACAGAGATGTGACGACCATCGGGTGCCCATTTAACACTTGTAACAGGACCACTTTCATCATCAACTGTCACGAGTTCTGATGTATTGCCATCTGTAGCATCCCATAGATACACTTTGTTTGCAAGAGCAATTGCGAGAACATTGCTGCTTCCCCAATCCAACAAATTCAAATAATAATCATCGACAAGATCAGGTGCATCCAATACTCTTTCAGGAGTCTATTACAACCAAACACAAAAACCACATTTCAGTACTAAAACACAAATTATATAAAATAACACAGATTTAAATCTAACAACAAATTTACATTATATAGATGGTTTGGTACCTGAGGAATGTATCTACGGGCTTTGACTGTCTTCGACTGTTGGACCGGTTCAAACAAGTAGCTTGGAATTGGTTCAATTGGCGTCGGAGGCTTATTCTTGAAAGCTAGAATCCTGGTTCTGTTCATGTTGCAAGCTACCGCCAATAGCTTCCTGTACGCTACACTTGCCGGCGAGCAGTCAAGATTCTTCTTACCTTTCTTCACTTCTGTCAGCATGTAGTGCGCGAAGTCGAAATCCATAGCAGATCTATTTGGAATAAACCTATCCAACTACACAAACAAACATACAACCCCAAATCAGTACAAAAAATCTCTTTAAATCAGTAACAAAAAAAGTAAAAAACCCTTTACATCAGTAAAAAAAGCCTTTAGATCAGTAACAAAAACCCTTTATATCAGTTAAAAAAACCCCTTTAAATCAGTAAAAAAACCTTTAAATCAGTTAAAAAAAACCCTTTAAATCAGTAAAAAAAACCCTTTATATCAGTAAAAAAACCCTTAAAATCAGTAAAAAAAACACCCTTTAAATTAAATCAGTAAAAATAAGTAAATAACACTTTAAAACAGTAACAACAGAACAAAAACCCATAAACCAGTAACGAAAAAATGGACAAAAGAACTTACGTTTTCGCGGGAATTCTTCCGATTAAGGTACTGTTCCTTAAGCGCTTTTCTTGATTTAGCAGTAGAAACAGATCCTGCATTCATCATATCAACAGCAAAATATCAAACAAACAAAACCCAATACAGATTTATATACAACAATAAAGAAAGATACAAAATTTTATCAAATCCTGCAAAAAAAAAGATTAGTTTCACAAGCAGATAACAGAAATCAATGAAACGAAAGACGATTCGAAGAGCGCGAAGATGAGATCGAGATAAGCAGATAACATAAAACAACAAAAACCCAATAAAGATTTTGGATATAAAAACAAAGAAAGCAACAAAATTTGATCAAATCCTGCAAAAAAAAGATTAGTTTCACAAGTAGATAACAGAAATCAATGAAACAAAAGACGATTCGAAGAGCGCGATAATGAGATTGAGATCAGCAGATGATTAGAAGAAGATTAAGAGAGAGCGAGAGAGATTGTGGGATTGAATTGAGAGAATTCAGGGGTTTATATTAGGATTTTTGTGATGATGGTTTATTGGCGGTGAATGATTTAGCCGTTGGAAGATTTTTTTTATTATTGTTTGAGTGAAGGCGGGAAAATAAGGACGGAAAAGGCTTTTCCCACACGCGGGAAATTCAAATAAATATTCACACGGTTATACCAAACGTCACTTTGTTTCTTATTTTTTAGGAATAAACCCTTTACACTTAGACTAACTTAATTACATGTTAATTACTTTCCCTACTTCTAACTAGGGGTGGAAACGAGCCGAGCCGCTCGTGAAAAGCTCGGGATCGGATCGGTAAATAGCTCGAACGAGCCGAGCCTAAACGAGCTCGAGCCCGAGCTCGAGCCTAAGTTTGAGCTCATTTAATAATCGAGCTCGAGCCCGAGCTTTATACAAAAAGCTCGAGTAGGCTCGCGAGCCTAAACGAGCCCTAGAAATATATACGTATATATATTGTCTATACGTATAAACGAGCTTAAAAGTAGTAAACGAGCTCGAGCCTTATGTAATTAACGAGCTGAGCTCTATTTAAACTTTGTTTTCTTTAAAACTTTATATAAATTGGTCGAGCCCGAGCCCGAGCTCGAGCTTGTGAAAATTTTCACGAGCCGAGCTCGAGCTCAATATATAAGGCTCGAAATGAGCTCGAGCTTTATATATGTAAACGAGCCGAGCTCGAGCTCTGGTAGGCTCGGGCTCGGCTCGGCTCGTTTTCACCCCTATTCCTAACTAACTAAATTAGTTATTAGTATTAATAACTTTACAATGACCAAGTATATATAAGTGTAGAAATTAGGGCTGAGCATCGGGCCGAAACTGACCCGTCCCAACCCGATCCCGACCCATCCCGAAACCGACAAGCTGGAAAATCCTAACCGAATCCCGACCCAAGTCTCGAAACGAAACTGGTTTGTATGGTATTCTTTGTGTTTTCTCGGGTAATCCCGAGTCCCGACCCGACCCGACCCGAGTCCCGACAAGTTGGAAAACCCAAACTGAGTCCCGACCCGAGTTAAGGTCGGTTTGTGTCGGTCGGTGTCGGTCAGAGTCGGGCGTCGGTCAGGATTGCTCAGCCCTAGTAGAAATACACTTCAATCTTTACAAATCTACACAACTAATTTAAGAGTTACATCCATTCAGGTAATTATTACATATTTTGCACTAGTTATTAAAGAAAAAAAAAAGTTGCATTCTTTTCAACTGATTATCACAAATCTGTTTGTGAGTTTCTTCATCTTTTCTTTCTTTCTTTTCAAATGATTATCAAAAAACACAATAACCATCTTGGTTGTCTTGATCTCGAAACAAAAACTTGGGACTGTTCGAAATATGTTTCTTTGTGTTGGTTACTTCTTTATTAACCGAAAAGCACACATCTTGAAATAGCTTCAACATATTTTGCATTCCGAACACCCCAAATATGTTTCAGCCCTTCCAAACAGCCCCAACCAAAACATAAACATGAATACAACAGTCGCCCCGTATCCGATATGTCGTTGTCGCTCTCGGTCTGATTTGGTGCACGAGTTAGATTTAACCAACAAAAATACAAGTATATATTTGGAATGAGAGGTTATAAAAAACTTTATGAGACCGTGAAAAGAGCTGAAAAATGGATGGAATTGCCAAACACGGGTTTGGTTATTGCCTCAACATATAAAAGAGTAGTTACAAGTCTAACTCATGGAGGAAACGTCGAAGGCTACAATATGTTGAAATAGTAATCTTAGCTGGAAATACTACAGGGACTCATTTTGTCACTTTTATCTTTTCAGGATTGCTGTGTAGATAGTTTGGGCTCCAGTTAGCAAAAGATTAGAAGATTGATGGCTAGAGACTAGAGTTGTCAAGATTGAAAGGTGGAGCTAGCATATAAAGAAAAAAGGACAAAGAGCTATTCATTATTCATCTCTCGTTTCTCTCTGCTCTCAGAAACTCTCACACAGTTAAAACCTTAGATTGATTTTTATTGTATATGATCACCTTGATCAGTTAATTTTGTGATAGATTGTTGTATGATTTCTGATTGAGATCAGGTTGTTATTGTTCTTAGTATTCACTGATTGAGATCAGTTTTGATATACTTTTGGTTTATGGAAATAGGGCAAATGACACAAAAAGGTACCAACTTAGGGTCTGTTTCCAATTAAGGTTTTTTACTAACTTCCGTTAACCCACTTCGTTAGAAAATTACATGTTTGGTCTTGAGTATGTGTAATCATTTCATGCACAGTCCATCACCACCAAAAAAAATATTTTCGAAAAAAAAATGAAAAAAAGTTTTTTGAAAAAAATGTTTCTAAATTTTAAAATTCCAAAAAAAAAAAAAAATTTGATTTTTTTTTTTAAATTCGAGAATTTTTTCTATTATTTTTTTTCCGAATTTTTCAGCCATACGAATGGGCTTGGTATTGGGCTATGGGCTTGGACTTGGATTACATTTCTTTTATAAGACTTAAACATTACTGACTAAACTAGTAACTTCCATAGTCCACAAGCCCGTTATCAAAACTATTACTAATCTTATATCACGTTTACAAAGTTCCTAAGACTAGAATGACCATCACTTTTCTTTAATGCTAACAATCTCCCCCTAAGAGTGGTCATTCAAAAGATGCTCCACTTTATTAGGCCTTTCGTCCTTTTTTATCTTGGACTTTGTGTGTCATCATTGAATAGTCTTGATTATATGTTCCTTCATGCTTTGTGATCTTGATTTATGTCACTTGATCTTTCTTTGCCTTTGATCAACATCTCAGTGATTTGTTGTGTCGTCTTCTCCAACATACTCATACATCTTGGAAAGGCTTTGAACTTCATACTTATGTCTTCCTCACTTGTTACATGAACTTGTTCTTGACTTCTTTGATCAGCTCTTTGACTTTAACGTAAATCTTTGTATTTAACTTGATCTCTTTGTCTTGAACTTTCTTGATTTGAACTTGTTTAGGATGAACTTCATATAAGTATGAGTATGTAGAGGTGAAGATGTTTGAAGTACATGGTGATGTATGGTTCTCCGGGATATCATTTTTCATAGGTACATGCATAAAATAGATAGCTTGACATATATATGAGGTTAGTCCCGCCGTTTAGTGTTTAGATATCTCAAACGGATACATCCTAACGCTCTTCGAATACTCTAGAGCGGATGCATCAATGACGCTAACAACGTTTAGAACAGATACATCACTGAAGCTAGCAACATTTTTCGAATATTCTGAGAACGGATGCGGATTAAGATGCTAACATAACGCTTTTGATGCGGATGAAAACGTGAAAAAAATAAACGAAAACGTGCAATAACGAACGAAAACGTGTAAAAACGGGCGAAAACGTGCAAAAACGGACAAAAACTTGTAAAAACAGACGAAAACGTGAAAAAATTGACGAAAACGTATAAAAACAGACGAAAACGTGCAAAACAGACGAAAACGTGAAAAAACGGGCGAAAATGTGTAAAACGGACCAATATGTAAAAAAACGGGTGAAAACGTGTAGTAACAGACGAAAACGTGTAAAAACGGACGAAAACGTGCAAAAACAGACGAAAACATGTAAAAATGGATGAAAACGCGCAAAAGCGTGTAAAACGGATGAAAACGTGCAAAAACGGACGAAAACGTCTAAAAACGAACGAAAACGTAAGAAAACCAAAATTTAAGTTGTTAGATAACGTTCGTTAGTATAAAGGACTAACGGATGCAAGTTTATGTGAAGAACACAAGGGTATTTTAGTCAGGTCGGTTATTATTTTAGTCATATGGGTGAAGTCTGAACAAAATTTGAAAATACGTTGGTTTATATGTTAATAAAAAAAAGTAAGTGTTTCAACTCGGTAAATCGAAGAAAGTAAGTTGTTATTTTATGGCTTTTACCCAACAAAAAAACAAGTAATTAATATTTGAATGTTTTGACATATAGTAAAATGAAAATTAAAAACATCTAGACAACAATAACCTACGTTCTGGATTTTGATTTGTCTAAAATGTGCGAATTACAGCTTGTTTTCGACACTAACAAGCCATCATTTTTTAGGGTTCTTACTGTTGAGGTAAAATCTTGCGACTACCCCGAACAAGCAAAGTGAATCCTTCGGACTGTGCTGTCCTTCGGATTCTGGATGTCCTACCGTATGCTTCTGTCCTTCCGATTACCTACAAGACAGAAACGTCCGTTAGACTCGCCCCGGGAATGTATCCCAGGACCAACCTCCGGCGTGAGAGTAAGTATGGAGCTCTAGCCAGAGAAAGTATGAGAATAAATAAGTAAGAGAGAGAGAGGAAATTAGTTAACCTTAAGTGAGGATTTCTCCTCTATTTATAGGCAGCCAACATAGGGTGCCAGCCTGTTTGTACTTAGCCCCTTAGTGTTCGCTAACTTAAGCTCCACTATTGTGTACTTTGTTGTACTTGTTTGTACTTTGCTTTGCTTAATTATCGCTAATCTCGGGAGGTTAGGTTATCCGGAATGATACGATTGTTCGGATGATGATCTGGGGTGTATTGGTTTGATCCGTCCGGACATCAGTCTGTTNAACATAGGGTGCCAGCCTGTTTGTACTTAGCCCCTTAGTGTTCGCTAACTTAAGCTCCACTATTGTGTACTTTGTTGTACTTGTTTGTACTTTGCTTTGCTTAATTATCGCTAATCTCGGGAGGTTAGGTTATCCGGAATGATACGATTGTTCGGATGATGATCTGGGGTGTATTGGTTTGATCCGTCCGGACATCAGTCTGTTCCGTCCGGATGTTAGTCTTTCGCGTATCATAATTCAGAGGTTTTATTCCGGGATCTCGTTCCGGAGCTTCGTTCCTTCCGGACGGGGTCCGGAGGACACATACGCCAACATGTCCCCCCCAGTATTATAGTATTGGTCGTGCCAATGGTGTGATACTAAGAAATTTGCTTTTTGATTGTTTTCCGGAGGGTATTGCCTGATTTTGTCGTTTAGAACGCGTGTACAAAATGCCAAGGGTAATTAGGGAGCGCCGTCGTTTTTACTATGCCGTGTGATCATGACACGTGTGTGTGTGTCGGATCGTGCGGCCCACGTGACGCCACGCGTCCTATCTGACAGTTGTGTCGTTTAGCGTTCCTGTTTGCCTATAAATAGCGCAGTTATTTTCTTCATTTTTACCGCTGTAATTTCTCTCTCTAGTTTCTCATACATCTCTGATCATTTGTCGTTCGTATTCCGAAGGGTTATCCGGCGTGCAACCTTGTTACTTCATTTTCCGAGGTACGTGTCATTCCGTGGTGTCTAGTTTTAGTGTTTTTTTGTTGTTTGGCTATACCTTCTTTCCCTTCGGACCCATTATGTCAGAGTCTACTTCTTCGGTTAATTATGAAGATGTTTCTTTGTCGGAGGATCCACATGTTAAGAAGGATATTCTTAAGAGGAAGTCTGTGTTAAATGAAGAGGATGTGCATGCTTTGGTTGTGACTTTCAAAATACCGGAGGATCTACATCCGCGGGTTCCTCCAAAGAATATGACGATGAATCAACTTCCGGCTGATGCTATTGGTTTATACGCAGAGTATTTTTTTGAGGGTGGTCTTACCGTTCCGTTTACTAATTTCCTTTTGGATGTCATTAGATATTTCAAAGTTCACATCTCTCAGCTGGTTCCGCTTGGTATGCACCGTGTTACTCTCTTTGAGGTGTACTGCCGGAGCATGCATATTCCTCCGACCACCTCTTTGTTCCGTGTTTTCTATAAGCTTAGCAAGCAAGGTTGTTGGTTTTCTTTCGAGAAGCGTGTTCATGCGGACAGGAAGGTCTGCTTCAAAGATTTTCCTTCTTGTCTGAAGGGTTGGAAACAACAGTTTTTTCTGATTGATAGGCAAGCTATTCCGTTTGCTATGCCTTGGAGGCATCAAGATTCGGACGTTTCTGATCTATTTCCTAAGAATGAATACAATGTTGCTCATGCTGAGATGTTGGCCGAGACACCCATTGAGCCGTTGCAAGTTCCGCAAGGGTTTTTGTATGCTCTGGGTCTATCTGACCATTGGGAGTTTCCTGGATTCCGTCCGGATTTGAGGGATGAGAAGGGGAGGGGTATAGCCTCTGTTATAAGTGTTAGTTTCTTTTCTTGTTAATATCGCAAATTTGTGTTTAACTGTGTGTTTCGCTTTGTTGACAGGTGTCACTATGTCTGATTATTTGAAGAAACCACTTCTACGCAAGAAGGTCAACATAGAGAAGGGGGATAAGTACCCGGAGGGTCATGTTAGTGCTGTTTATGTGACGAAGCCT
>LBNU01001986.1:71668-83991 GCA_014162995.1 Artemisia annua | reverse complement strand
AACACCTTAAATCTGCTTGTAGAATGCAGACTATTACAACTCTAACTTATCTCTAAATCGTATTCGTAAAACTCTTATCTCTAATGCCAACCTAGGGATCCTTTTATAGGCACAAGGAAAACCCTAGTCGGTTTACATAACTTGAACGACAAGTATAAAATCTCTAACTATAGAATATTCTAGATTACATAATATTCTAATTCTAATAATATATTCAGTCTTTATCTTCAAGCAGTACTTTGACTTATCAACGAGCAGTACTTTGATCACTAGCAGTACTTTGACTTTAATACTTCAGCAGTACTCTGAAGAGTAGCACTTTGATATCCAGCAGTACTTTGATCTTTTATACCCCAACAGTGGTTTTAGCCTTTTACCTAGTCCAACTAGGGAGGAGACTGAACCATTGCCCCATGATTCACCTCTCCCAGCAGGTAACACAGTTGGAAGTGATGAGGGCAGTGAGCAACCAATGGAATTTATGGAACTATGTACAAAATTGGCAAAGCAGGTTGGATCTCTCAAGAAAGAATTGGCACAAGTCAAGGAGCAGCATGCCAATGAAATTACTTTACTGAAAACAGAGATTCAAGCCCTCAAGGATGAAGTACATGTGTTTAAGAAATATAGAAAGAATGCAAAGATGGTGTTATCTTCCTCATCCTCACCCAGTGAAGATTTCTTTGATGATTTGGGTCATTCTCCCAAACAGGGGAGGAAAACAGATGCTAAAACTAAGGGGAGGAGAATTGACTTCAGGGAAGATGATATTGAAGATGATTTTGGTGTTCAAGATTTGGCATTTGAGCCAATGAATGAGGTTGCAGAGCCAGAAGTTTCTCAACAACAGCAGTTTAATACAGATGAACCAGATCAAGAGCAAGTCTTTTCCACTGCTGCAACAACAATTTCCACTGATGTTCCCACTGCAGAGCAAATGGTTCCCACTGATGGTCAAACCATTACCACTGCTGAGGAAGAACTTGAAAAGATAAGAAAGGAGAAAGGGAAAGCAATAATGCAGAGTGAAGAACCACTAGTTAAGAAGGTTAAGAAGAGTGTACAAGTTCAAATTGATTATGATACTAAAGTTGCAAGGAAACTTAGAGAAGATGAAGCTGCAAGAAAGAAAAGACTGGATGAGATTGAAATTGCAGACTTCATGATGGCTCAGAGGATGGAAAAAGTGGAAACCACTGCTCCTATGGATGTCAATCCAATTTCCACTGTCCAACCTACAATTCTGAGAGAGAAGACTCCAGAATTTACATATGTCCTTACTGAAGAGGATTATGATTTCTTGATTGCTAACAATCCAGTGATCAAGAAGAAGGCAATTGACCTAGTGGCAAAAATCTTTGACTGAAGCACAAAGAACAGCTTAGTTAAGAGATTTCATTGAAATGAAGAACAGACAAGCACTTCAAGATGCAATCAGTACAGTCAAAAAGGGGCAAAAGAAACCAAGGCGACCAACTAAGGCACAAGTTCTTTCTACCATGAAGTATTACTGTTGTCATGTTGGTGGATGGAAGATGAGCAAATTCAAAGGAATGACCCCTGATCAGATTGAAACTGCATACTACAGAATTAAAAGGCAAGATCTTGATTTTGTTCCTATGAATTCAGAAGAAGAAGAAAGAAGATTTCCTGCACATAAAAGGAAAATCAAGCATAGTGAACCTCAAAATGTTAAGAAGACAAGATTTGCTGAAGCAACAAAAGTTCAATCTGAAAAGTTCACTGAAGAACAATTGGCTGGTATGATATTGATTGAAGAAGAAGACTTCTATCCTGACCCACTGCAAGTCAGACATCCAATTGTTGACTGGGAAGTTTACACTGCTAGCAACTTTGCTTCATGTTGGAAAATTACAAGGCTAGGAGGTGAAACTTCATCTTTTATCCAGTTTGAAGAACTTATCAAAGCATGTGACAAAGATGATCTTGATACATTGTGGAGATTAGTTCAAGAAAGGTTTGATGCTGACAAGCTTAAGGATATAAAAGAAATGCAGTTATGGGTGGACTTAAGAAGGCTCTATGAACCAGATGAAAATGATAAGTTCTGGAAGTTTGAATCTTCATGTCCAGGTACTACATGGAATTACTATGACTCATGTGAAGTTCATCATGTTTCTACAAAGGCTGGAGTGGATGCATTTATGTTTGCTGAGAAAGAATACCCACTCAGAGTTGGAACTCTCACAGTAATGTTATCTTCAAGTCTAAGAAGTCATGAAAATAATGAAAAAGTCAGAGCACTGATACATAGGATTCAAGCACAATGTTTAAGAGCTGTTGAAGAATTGAGCAGGAAGAAGTGAAGTGTTTGGAAGAATTCCCCAAATCCTAAGACATTATGCAGATTGAAGAAACTTATTGATTTGTAGAGAAATCATAAGTTTAGGGGAGGATTGTTGGGAATAAAGCTAACAGTTACCACTGATAGGCTTGTGGAAGACACTGCTGAAGAATGCACTGGCAGTGGAAACTCATTACCACTGCTAGTACATATAGTTACCACTGCTTACTAGATAATTGTTATGTATTCGTGTATAGATAAGTATAGAATAGATCTTGTGTATATTCTATTTAGATAGCTTAATACTTATCTTGTAGAGGACTCCTCGTTCTATAAAAGGAGATCCTAGGTCATTGTCTAAGGTACGTATAACCCTAGAGAGCTTCAAGGTGTAACCCTAGTGATAGCTAAGATCACTCGTATTATTATCATTAATAATATTGAAGCTTTGTGTTACATACAATTGTTATCACTCACAATACATCATATAAACTGTCTTCTAAGTATTACTAAGTAAATTCCGCGTGCTTAATAATATTACTTAAAGTATCAACAACACAAGGTGTGTGTTTAGATCCATCATAACTGGTATTGAAGAATTTCGTCCTGCATTGCTTCTATCCATGGGTTTTCTGCCATTGCTTCCCGAATGTTCTTAGGTTCTTTAAGACTTAATGAACAAATGTAGATACACAATTCGAGATCTGTGGCAAGTTGTCTCCTCGTCTGAACTGGCCGTGAAGGTTCACCAATAACGTGTTCAATTGGATGGTCTTTTGTCCATTTGAGTGTAGAAGGCTACCTTTGGTGTAACATATGCGTGTTAGATGGTTCTTGTAACCGTGAAGAAGATTCAGCAGAGTCTGTTGCAAATGGGTTTTCAAATGCTTCTTCTTCTAACTCAGCATTGTTTTGGTTTTGTGGTTGTTCTTCTTGAAAATGTGTGTTTTGGTTTTGCTCATCAACTCTTGGTAGAACAATTTCAATAACTGGAGTTGTTGGAGTAGATGTTGATGATGTTGAGGGAGTTGGTGCTTCAGCTTCGATTGTGGTAGATGCATCTTGTGTTGATGGTGGTGGTGGATGATTTTGAGCGGGTGAAGCGGAATGATTTTGAGATGCATTTGTCGAAGTTCCACCATAGTATTCATCAAACATTAACTCGAAGAATTTTTCCAGTTCTTGATCTGAAGGTTTATCCGGTGTTGTTGACTGAGCTCCATTAGGTACGAGTCCTGAACTGATGTGTCCAGAAGTCTGACTATTTGGTGCGGGTCCTAATCTGGTTTGATTAGAAGCCATCGGGTTAGCGCGGGTTCTAGAGCGAGTCTCTCAGAAGCCATTTGTGAAATCTCGTCAAAGTTCACATTCATCGTCTCCATTATCCTTTTTGTTCTCCTATTATACACCCTGAATGCCCTCGAGTTTTCTGAATATCCAATGAAGATTCCAATATCACCCTTAGATTTCAACTTCCCTAGATCTTCTCGGTCATTCGCTGGATAACACAAAGCGCCAAACACGTGAAGATAAGAGATATCCAGTTTCCGATTGTTCACTAGCTCATATGGTGTTTTATTGAATCTTGGATGAATTAGGGATCGGTTTTGAGTGAAACAAGCAGTGGCTACAGCATCAGCCCATAAGAATAGTGGTGCACTAGAATAAATTAGCATTGTGCGAGCAGCTTCCACAAGAGTTCTATTTCTTCTTTCAACTACCCCATTCTGCTGTGGAGTTCTAACAACTGATGTCTGATGTGTGATACCAACATCTTCAAAATATGTTCTTAACTCCAGATTGGTGAATTCTGTGCCGTTGTCTGTTCTTACAATCCTTACTGGAGCTTGAAGTAGAACTTGAATACGCTTCAGAAAGTTGATGATGTTGCCAGGTGCTTCGTCTTTTGACCTCAAAAACTTGACCCAAGTATATCTTGAATAATCATCGACAATAACAAGAATATACTTCTTTCCATTGATGCTTTTGTTAGAAATGAAGCTGAGCGATATTTACGTGAATTGGAGTAGACAACTAGAATGCACATAGTGCAGGGACTACTATTGTAATACGGTGATAGTTGTCATATGTATGACCTATATAAACCCCTCAAGGCTTCACTTGAGGGGTGTGGGTGTGTAACCTTATCTTTCTTATTAATAATATCTTGTTTTCACCTCACCTTCTCTCTAATTTCTCTCTCTAAAATAGTCATGGATTTCATATACTTTGATCAACCTCGACCTCCCGAACCACATAAATCTTACTAATTTTTGATCCTACAATTGGTATAAGGAGCCAGGTTGCTTACTTAATAGATTTTTGTGGTTCGTTTCACGTTTTTTGAAATGTTTTTACCCGTACTTTTCAGATCTGAAAATCTTTTCTTATCTTTCATGGTTTAACAGTTTCTGAAAAGTTTTGTTTCCAAATGGTCAAAAAAGTCACAAGTTTTTTATATAATACATCATCCTTAATGGCTTTTTTACCATTCCGTGAATGTTTTGTGGTCAATGTTTTGGGTTTTTTTTGAAGCTGGTCATGTGGATATTAGGGTTTAGCGAGTATGGGTGTTAAGTGAAAAAGTATTGCGAGTATCAAGTTTTGCTTAGCGAGTATGGGTTTCTGTTTTTGCGAGTATGCTATAGAGTTTTAGCGAGTATCAGATTCATCTTGCGAGTATTGAGTATTGGTTAGCGAGTATCACCTAAAAGTGGCGAGTATGCCTTTTATAACCTTATCATTTTGCGAGTAAGGTTTCTTTAGCGAGTATCAACAGGCCAAACTATACTCGCTTAAACTCAGCTTAGCGAGTAAGGAAAGTAGACCTCAGATCTTTCACAATCTTCATTGGTCCATAAAAATGAAAAAGAAGTAAGATGAAGCAGAAGACCAAGACCATAAACCAAATACCAAGACTCATACATGACCTCAGTTTTATTTACATCATCAGTCCATTTCCAAGAGAAGATAACAAAATGAAAAAGAAGTATGAGCTGAGCCAATAATAACAGATCCATAAACCAAAACCATAAACAACTACATCTACAAATCCAACATCTATCCTAACATCTCCAATTGACATATCAGTCAACAACTCCACCTCCCATCTCCAACATCAAACAAATGAAACCACATCAAGATCCAAACTTTAAACGTAAAGAAAAAAAATATGAAAGATCTCAGATTTGCTTATCATGTTACAATAGATTCAGTGACATCAAAAGTCAAAAACTACGATAAGCAAAATCATCATCGACCCATTCAAAGTAAAGCTTCTCTTTATATCCGAAAATAAAGAATGATTATTAACAACCATGTTATAACCAATCTCTGTTTTGTTGAATTGAATGCAAAAACGAAAACCAATTGAACCTACCTTATTTATTTGATGGGTCTTGATGCAGAAAAGTTAAGTAAATTATTTTGATGGGCTCGTCTTTGTTGGTTTCCGTATTCCAACTGAATGAAACCAAAGTATGAGTGTGGGAGAGATTCGTTTTCGTATGACCACGATGAAGGTATAAGGCAGGAATTGTAAGATGGATGATAAAGTTGAGATCGGATTATGATGTTGGAGATGTGATCGATGAGACCTAGATGAGTTTGGATAAGGGTGAGATAAGGTTGGTGAGAGGTGAGTTATCTGCTGGTAGGCGGATGGTTTATGTGTGGGATTAAAGTGAATTTAGGGTTATAGTGGTGTTAAATACCCGTAAGTTTAGGGTATGTTTTGGATCGGGGTGTTCTTTTTTGTTTGGGCCCGGGTTAATTGAATCATGGAGTGGGCTTCACCAATATAACGATTGAATCATGGACTGGGATTAAATGGTCATAATCCAAACGTTATATTAAAATCTTGAGCTGAAATGATTAATTCAACATTAAATGGACTTTTACATATTGAATTATCAAATGATAAATTCAGAAATTTATGTTTTTGATATAAAATTCTTATATAAGAAAGGTATGTTGGTCATAAAAATTTCATGGGGATACATATTTCACGGCTAAATTTAAACGTTATCGAAATGTGACTACGGGGATTATTTGTTTATTACTTATTTGAGTTTGAAGTGGCGTTTTACGGGTGCGTGTACTTAGTATCTCAAGGTCTAGGGGTTGGTTGGATGCAAGACGCTTGAAGATCCTTGTTTGAGCATTCATGGTATAGTGATTAAGACTTGGACATCTAGCTATGTGTGAGATCTATAAATGCATAAGTTGGTTCTTAATGCTCACAATAGCTATCACTTTAAGGAGTTACGTTGTAGTGCTCAGTGTCACATAAGATTGTGGATTGTTCAAGAGGCGGATATACATTAATGGATGGATGGATGGGTATATGACACTACCTAATTTGTAAGGAGAGATGTGCTCAGTATAGGTTCTTAATCCAAGATAGTACAAGCATAAGTCACAAGTCTGGGAATTTTACTTCAATCTCAAGTTTGTCATATCAGGTTGTCTCCATACGTGGTCACTTACTATTAGCCAGAGGAAGTGAAAAGAGGTTTGATAAGAGGTTGATCTGAGAAGAATTGTAGAGAGAATAGTTATCGACATCAACTCACGGGGTATTGATTTGTATGTTGCTTCCAGTTGATATGTTTATGTACATATATTTATGATGATTCCAAAAGATCGTCATCATCCTGGAGGGAGAAATGTGTACATCAGCGCTTTTATTGAAGAACTGAAAGCATTCTAAGTGAGTTCAAGATGTCGATGTGATGCTCCCCAAACAAACCCGCGAAGAAGTTAGCAGATTGGAATTCAGCTATGATGCTATTTGTCTGGCCCTGTGGGGCAAGAGACGAAGACTAATTGAACAGAATTCAGAGACACTTCTTCTTTCAAGCATCAAGGTTATATCAAACGGGTTGTCAATTTGGGAGGGAGCATGTAAAAGAAAAGGGCTTACTAATTGGGAGGGAGTAATAACCCAATTAGATTAGTACATGATTCATCTGCAAGTAAAGAAAGATTGCTGGGGATATTTATGAAGTTAAAGAGCTATGAAGTCTTCCTCAGCATTGCTGCGCTTACTTTGATTGTTTTTATTTTACTTGTAGGGATCATTGTAACCATTCACGTGTGACGCCATCTTGGAGGGAGATTGTTAGCTTTGCTATTTTGTGAATCTGGCGTCTTACACGTGAAATGGACTAGAAACGTAGCTAGCTAGACACGTAGGGACTATTGTTGTAAACGTGTAACAGTTATGTTATGTTTAGCCTATAAATACCACTCAAGTCTCCACTTGAGGGGTGTGGGTGTGTAACCTTATCTTTCTTATTAATAATATCTTGTTTTCACCTCACCTTCTCTCTACTTTCTCTCTCTAAAATAGTCATGGGTTTCATATACTTTGATCAACCTCGACCTCCCGAACCACATAAATCTTACTAATTTTCGATCCTACAGCTTTCAACTCTCATTGGGCCACATAAGTCCATATGCAACAGATGTAACCTTGCTTCCGAACTAGGTACGGTTTTGGGTTTATATGATGCGCGTTTGCTTTTTCCTTGTTCACATGATGGACATAAGTGATCCTTGGTGTATTTGAACTTAGGAAGTCCGTTGACGATGTTGTCTTTGGCTAATTTGTTGATGGTGTCGAAATTGAGATGAGATAAACGTCGATGCCACAACCAAGACTTTGTTTCAGATGTTCTTGTCATAAGACAAATTGGTGATGTAGAGGCCATTGTATTGATGTCGATAGCATAAAGGTTAGTGCCACGATTTCCAGTTAAGAGATCATCTCCAACCAAATTTCTAAAAAAAACCTTATTTCTCCGGAAGGCGACCTCTAAATCTGCATCACAAAACTGCCCAACTAAAAACAAATTCTGTCCCAACCCTTCGACGTAGTAAACTCGAGTGATCAAATAATTCCCAAACTGAAGATCTCCATAACCCTGAATAGCTGCTACATGATCATTTCCAAAGCGTACAGTACCCATAAATTTCCAAACAAAATTGATCAGCAGCTTTAAATTCCTGGTCATGTGCTTGGAGCAACCCGAGTCGACGATCCAAAGACATATTTCGATAACCTGCCAAGAACAAAAGAGTTTGTACTTGGAAACCGTTTTGAATTAGGTTCCATGGGGTTAGAGGTACAATCCAAAGCACATTCATAGACGGTTGCTACTTGTTTAGCTTGAACTAGTTCTAGTTTGCCATCCTGAAGAATGAATTCTCTACCCGTTGGAATCCAATCGCAATACTTAAGATAGTTCCTAGGCATTTCGCTATTTGTGGTATTCCTAATACTTTTAATTAGTTTATCAAAATATCTAGATTTAGCACTAGGTCTTTTTGGAACATCTTTCTGTTCAGGCACCACATTCGCATTCTTAGAAACACATTCATCATGAACATCATTAATTAAACATTTTTGCATATTAAACAAACAGATTCATTACATGCATTAGAAACAGTACTTTTGACATTACATTAAGATGAACGATGTCTCTTATTACAAAGCGATAAATTCCTAGGGTGTTCTTCTACTTCTTCCACTTTATTCATGCTACTACTCTTAGAGACAGGCGAGACTTTATTGTTCCTTGTATTGCTCCTAGGCTTTAGTCTGCTGTTCCTAGAGGTGCTTGCTAATCCTGTAGAAGGTAAGGCACACTCGTTAGAATTTATTTTGTTGTCATGTTTAGTATCCTTGGATTCTTTAGAATTATCCTTTATGCTTTTTCATTTGTCCTAGATGTTGAGGCAAACGCAATAGTGGGACTAATCCTAAAAAGACCAGGGGCTATCACTTTTGGTGTTTCGACAACCGCTTTTCCTTTTTCATTTTCATTTTTCTTGGACAAGGGTGATGGAGTGACTGGTTTTGTCAAATCCTTTTTCACATCGACTTTTGGAACAAATTGAGAAATCGACATTTTTGGTTTAACAACCGGTTTGGAAGTATTTTCTTTGTCCTAAGTCGATGGTTTTGCAAACTTAGTATCTATACCCTTTCCTTTTTGACTTTCTAACTGAGCCCTCAAAAGATCATTTTGTTCTTTCATGTTCTTGAAGGCACGCTCATACGACAATTTGTCATACTTGCATCCTTCATTTTTCCGATCAAGTTGTTTAAAATATGACACATTTTCTTTTTCAATTTTAATAAGTGCATTTTCATATTTTGAAACAATTGCGGAGGTCTCAGCTCGAAGTCGTTCATCGTCTTCAATAGAATATGTTTGTAAAATAATGGACATAATATCAGTAGACATAACTGCTTCGAAGAGAGAATCATTTATCTTTTCCAAAACCCTCATGTTTTCACGAGTTTCATTAGCTTTCTTTACTAGGGATTTGTGGTCCTTGACAAAGTCGGCCGTTTCTTTTATGAAAGCTTGTTCAAAATGGATTACCCTCGCACTGATGTTATACAGTGGGATAGTAATTTCGTTTTCAAACACCTTTTTTTGTTCATTATGAAAACTTGAGTGCCAGTTGTTAATATTGATTGTTGTTTTAGACTTAACAATATGTTGAAGTGTGTCAATTCTATTTTTGACATCATCAAGAATGTCTCTAGCCTCACTTGTATTAAAAGGGTTGTTAGAAGACATTTGTTCCATGTTTGAAAGAGATTTGGAAACAACTACAGGTTTAGAAACTTCTGGGCTTTTGGAAAAAGGTTTGGAAAGCTCATATGCTTGTTTTTGTGGAGAAAAATTAATGCCTGATTGTTTGTTCAATTTGTTGTAATCAATAGGTTTCAAATTAGGATTCTTTTGTTTCATTTTGGTAATGTTCTCTTCGACCAGTTCCATCGTTTCCACATGATCACGAACAACATGAGGATCATGTTTTTCATATATCACATTGCCATTGTACAAAATATTCTATTCTTGCTGAGCTTTCTTGAGATTACAAGGAGTTTTGTTACCTAGAGCCATTTTGTTTTTTGTATGGTAAATCGGACCAGTTTGATTAGTAATCATGTGAATTTTTTGACTCGAATGACCCGTTTTAACCAACAAATTTTCTAGTTTTTCATCATATGTTGTGACTCTATGATTTCTTCCAAAAGTTTATCTTCTTTATTTGCAAAGTCCTTTTTCAACTCATCCCTTTCGTTTTCAAAATTGGTATAAGCTGATTTTTGCTTTGAAAGTTGGTTTTGCAAATCAGAAATTTCCACATTTAAGGATTTTAATTTCATGTGTCAATTAACATCAAGTGTATCAAACTTGATTTGCAGACGTTTTTCCCTCGAAACGGAATTTTGAAGATTAGTTTCTAATTCAGACAATCTTTCGGTATGAAATTCTAAAGCTTTAACGTGTTCCTTGTAAATCTCAAGCTCAGTGGTCAATTTGGCATTCGCGGCCTTAACATTGCGATTGACCTTTTTCACATTCTCAATTTCAATATTACAATTGTGCATTAATGATTCAAATAAAGCACGTGTTACCTCATCATTCTCAGCATGCTGGGAAACTGAGCCTCCACTATGATTCATATCGGGAGTAGCCGAAGCAATATTACTACAACTTGGCGTGTCCAGGTATGTATCATACGTGGTTTCTGGAGTCTCAGAATGCTGTTCCTCATGAGGAGACATATCAAATATATCATTATTGATGCAAGTATTGTGTAATGGTACCTCAGATACTGCATTGGTGTCATAGACAGGAGGTGCATCAGAATCTGTGTCGTACTTAGCCTCCTAAAGATTTGCCATGAAGATGCAGTTGGCGTCGATATCCTCTCGATCTTCCATATCATCCATAAGAGCCATGCAATCATTTTCCTCAGCACTCAACTGGAATCCTGCCTCTTCCTTTTGCGCTAGCATCAATGCTTTCTACAGATACGCTGTATCCGTCTTTTTCGGCTTAGTAGGACAGTTCCTTGCCATATGACCGACACCTTGACAGTTGAAACACTTTACCAAATTTCCTTGATTCACATTCATATTTCCATAATTCCCACTAACTGGTAATGCAACATTTCCAACCTGATTACCCACTGCCTGATTACCAACATTCTGACCCCTCTGATTTCCAACAAACTGACCCATCTGATTCCTTCCATACTGACCCATCTGATTCCCTGCATACTGACCCAGCTGATTCTGCATATTCTGATTACCACGTGAAATCCTGTAGCATATCCTTGCTGATTCCCAAATACTCCAACCATTTGGCCTCCGTTACCCATGTTGAAACTCGGCTGAGCAATCTGCTTGTTGCGAGTGTTCGATGAAATCCTTTGGTTGTTGTTTGTTGGTGTAGAATAGCGTCCTTGGAATGCCTTTGTCAGAAAAGCAAATGCTTGTGTCAAATTTGCAGTAGCTTCATCATTGTCAGTTGATGCGTGGTTTTGTGACCTTACAACAGGTTTTACCTCTCGAGGGATCTCAAGAGGCTTACAACCCCACCAGGCAGTGTACCTGACCGATGTAGTATAGGATAGTGGCAAGTACGAGGGATTGATCGTTCTCTCACAGGGAATAGTGTTCGTTAGGATAGAAAAGCTAATCTAATAGGTCTAAGGGTGGAAGGAAGATTCTTTTTGTATTTTTATATTTTTATGAAAGCAGGTAAAATCTCGGTTTTTAGAGGAAGGGCGGAATTAGTTGCTAGTCAACTAACCCAAGTTTACTACTTATGCAAATGAAAAAATAAAATATCTAGAACTATTGTGGTTGTGAAAACAATATGGAGAAAATTGTGTTTACTTAGATTTCATTACTCCCTAACTATCTTTTACCGGTTAATTGATATGTATGTTACTTGTGTGGGTGAAGGGTGTATTCCTAATAACTCATGGAGTGGCATACATATCTCTCCAATTCTATGAGCTCTTATCTCCTCCTATGCCATGCACGGCACAACCATAGGGATTGTAAACAGTGGCTCATGCGTTAAATACTACCTTAATAGCCTAGTATGCCTTGGCTACATGTTTCCCAAGACATTCAAGCACGTTACCATAAAGGAGGTTGGCCAGTTTTCTTGAGCCTAACATCGATGAAACAATCATC
>LBNU01001986.1:31475-63692 GCA_014162995.1 Artemisia annua | reverse complement strand
TTGTGGGTAGACTTGTTGTTGATAGATAGGTGTTGGTTGTTGAATGTATGGTAGCTGCATGTTGTTGTGAGTGGAAGATGATGATGGTTTATGTGGTGTGATCACTGGTAGAGGTGTTGATGTATTAGCAATTAATGCGAGAGGATCATGATTCTTTGCCAATCGTTCTTTCCTTACTTCATTAGCCTCAACTTGGTTTTGTTTCAGAAAATCGTAGAGTTGGGCATAATTCACCTGGTGAAGATTCTTAGTTTGGTTGACAATTGTGACATATCTTCCCCATTCTTCTGGTAGATTGTTGAGGAATTTGATATTTGTCACAATTGGTTTTGGTGTCAACTTGTTACGAATCAACTCATTCATTAAGGTGCAGAATCTGGTGTAGTATGATTCAATCTATTCACCTGCTGTGGATTTGAAGTTCTCCCAGTTAGTTATAAGCTTGTTCTCAACATCTTGTTGCCTAATTTCTGTTCCATGACAAAGTCTTCTAACTCTTTCCCACATATCATAATCAGTTTCACAGCTGTCTACCGCAGCAAAGATCTCCCGTGGTAGTCCGAGTTGGATTAGATGCATTGCCATATCATCCGCGGCGATCTGCTTCTTGTCTTCATCTGTGTACTAGGCTTCTGTTTGTTCATGAAAGGATGAGAGAGTAGGAGGTGTTGCATTTGGATTACCTTCATCTTGAACTTGTCTTGGCTTAAATGGACCATCTTTAATGGATTTGATCATTAGGTTACCATCAGGGTTTGTTTTGATGTAACGAAGCATTTGGCTTGTCCATGGAAGATATCCACCTTTTTCAAGCATAGGAGGACGGTTTTCAGCACCGGCGGCATGAATATCTTGTTGAGTTGCCATTGATTAAGTGATGATTGATAAATTTGATCTTGGATCGGTTCAACGAAATAGGAGTTGAGTTTGGTGTTGGGTTAGGTAAGTTGTTGTGGTGAAATCGGGTTTGAAAACTTAAAACTTCAATAACTTCACTCTGGAGGTGATTTGGGCCTCGAAAATTTGTTTCACGACTTTGTCGTGAATCCCCACAATATTCAGCCTGTTCCAGTCGTTTTGGCAGGTATTTCGCTGAAAACGGAGTTACGGTTCAAAAGATATGGCCGTTTAAAGTTTAGTCGTCAAAAGTCAACTTTCAGTTAACAAAATTCCACTTTTCGAAAAATTTCTAACTTCTCGATAATTTTCCCAAGTTCTCGAAAGTTTCTATGTGTTCTCGATAAAATTCCCAAGTTCTCGAAAGTTTTGTGTTCTCGAAAGTTTTGTGTTCTCGATAAAATTTGCAAGTTTTCGAAAGTTGTTGTGTCTCGAAAAAATCACAAGTTCTCGAAACTTTTGTGTGTTCTCGAAACTTTTGTCAGTGTTCTCGAAACTTTGTGTTCTCGAAAATTTGATAGTGTTCTCGAAACTTAACCAAACTTTCTAAATTATACAATTTAGAGAGTATACCACGAGTCGAAGTGTTTTCTCACTTATACAAGCAAGGGAAACACTGAGTAAGCAACGGTAACACTTCTGAAGCAACAAGGTGTGATCTCGAAAGTTTAGGGACTTGTGTTCTCGAAAATTAGTACAAATTTTGGCAGATTTTGATTTTATAAAAAGCACACCCAAATGAAGTTTGTATTCCAAGATTCTTGTACTTCTAGGCTTAAAAACACCAAAACTTGAAGAAAGTTGCAAACTTGATGATTTTTATGAATGTTTTTTGTGTTCTAGAAAACAAGTACAAAACCAAATTCGAATTTTTTAAGCTTGAAACTTTCAAAAAGATTGAAACTTTCTTGTTAGAAAAGGTTTATATCACTAGTTTGTAAGCAAAAGAGTGTTAAAAACACAAAAAGAACAAGAAAAGTAATAATTTTTTGAAAAATAACGAGAATAAATCTTAAAAAATACGACACAAGCAAACTCCCAACACTCCTAAATCAGTGTTTGGCTCTTGATACCACTTGTATGACCTTAGATCTATAACTTTATCACACTTATAAGGATGAGATATGGTGACTTGATGAATATATGTATGTGTTTTAGAGAGAGAAAGTAAAATGAAACTAGACAGTATATTTCATATAAAACACACACTTACACACTCAAGCACACCTTACAAATGTAGCTTTAGGTGGCTTATATACTTAGAGAGAAAGGCCTCATGGGCTTTCTAATGGGCTTGGACTTGGTGGGCTTTTGTTACATAAAAGGCATATACAATATAACTTATAACATATTAGCTTACTAAGTCCACAAGTCCAATTGACTAATCTATCATACGTTTACGACACATTCCAAAGTTCTTAGGATTCGAATGACCATCACTTCTTTATATTTCTTTGATGCTAACACATTGGATTCCACCTGTGAAGTTCGGGCATTTGGAGTTGAACATCAATAGTTGAATAACGGGGTTAGTTTACTAAAGGAGTATTATTAAAACATAACACTAAATGACATGACATAATGATAAGGTATTTGGTTTTCTCACAAGAGGTTAATATAGTAGTTTAAACCTCACTAGGTATGTACATTAGGGGATGGAGTTAGAAACTGTACTGGAATTAATCTGGTGAAACTGTGTACATCTAAGTCAAAAAGTCTCGCTCTTTCCAGATTAACTTCACAAAAAAAACCTCTCTCTATTTACTCGTTTGTAGTGAGCATGATCAAAAAATATTTCATCCTGCCAAATAATATTGCCATGCTTCAAAAGGTAGTCAGTAGAGATTCCATTATGAGTTAACTCCAAAAATCATCCATATCGTTTTTTTATTCGACACTATCATTCTAATCGAATTCCATTATGTATACATTCTTAAACTTCAATAAATACACCACCCGTTTATGTGGTTGTTGATTTTTAACGGACCGGTCTTCTAACCAAACGTACGTTAAATGCCATCTGTTAAGTTCACTTACATGAAGATAAATTCATCTTCTCACATACCATCTTCAACCTTTAGTATTTTCATAAATTTCCAGGCTTTCATTAATTCTTATTCAAAGTTTCAAACTATACACGGGCTATCAAATTTATAAGGGATAATTCCTAATCTGCCCCAGTTGCCCAGCGCATTTGCTTTTCTAGATGGAATCTTTGATGTTTCTGTTTTAGACTAGGGCAACCAGTACTTTTTGGGCAACTAAAATCTGCAAGTGACATGTGTCACCTTACGAATTACAACGGGCAACTTGTTTACTTTTGGGCAACCGGTGCACTTTTTGGGCAACTGACGGCCTTCATGTGGGACAAGTGTCGACACATGGGTGGCTAAATTCAAGTTGCCGAGGGCAACTGGTCTAAAAACAGAAACATCAAAGATTTCGTCTAGAAAATCAAATGCGCTGGGCAACTGGGGCAAATCAAATACATATCAAATAAAATACTTACAATCCAACCCAAAACAAAATATCATTGTACCTTAATAATTGCTCTAAATTGTGTACATGTTTTATCATCAAGATATCAAATAAAACACTTACAAACCCAGAAATCACAATCCTTAATATATCAAAACAATATTTTAGTTTAAATCTATAGTTTTAAATATATTTGATTTCATGTATTCTGCTTCATTCTATATGCTGTGTAGTTTACCTATTAAATAAAGCAAGCTATTAAAATATCCTGCCTTGGTTCATAGGTTCTCTTATAGAAGATATTTACACATGGCCAACCGATCTAATAATCAAGTTGCTCACTTTGCTTTTTCTTCAAATCAATGTATTATGTAGGATGTTTGTTGGATCGATATACTCTGACCAAACTATTATATAGCTTGTTAAGGGTTTAGTAGCCTTGGATAAATCCTAATCTACTAACAATGAAACACTGAATTACTCTATTAAGTATGCGGAATTACTTAACAAAGCTAAGAAGAATTAACCAAACTTTGATTATATTAACACCTTAAATCTGCTTGTAGAATGCAGACTATTACAACTCTAACTTCTCTAAATCGTATTCGTAAACTCTATAAAACTCTATCTATACTTTGACCTCCTAGGGATCCTTTTATAGGCACAAGGATAACCCTAAGTCGGTTTACAATACTTTACGTACAAGAATACTAATTCCTATTATAATTTATCTTCTAGAATATTCTAAGCATCCTTGCAACCAAATTTCCATCAGCAGTCCTTTGATCTTTAACTTTAGTCAATGCAGTACTTCGACCTTTATATTTGTGCAGTACTTTCATAGAGCAGTACTTTGACTTGCATCAGTACTTTGACCCAACAAAACCCAGCACTCCTTGATCGTTACGGGCTCCAGGCTGTTAAACCTTTAATTATCTAGGAACAATAACATTGAATAACATGCAGCGGAATAATAAATAAGAACATCAATGTTATCAACAAGGTTTTTCATTATCATCTCTAACACTTAATAATTTACAGCCCCAATCCTACTTGATCAAGGTAGAACGACCTTGAGGCTGACTAACCAACTAAACAACTAAACATTAATAAACCCTAGGCGTTTCCCAAATCCCTACGCCTAGGTTCCCACACACACACACCTTTAGTGTTTACATCTTGTACGTACTACTTAAAACTAATGACCTTATGTCTCTTTATATACTAGAGACATCTAGGGTTTACAAGAGGAATCATAATACAATTAGGAAACTAAATCTTTTAAGTAAATCTTCTAGAATCTTCCAAATTCTCCATCTTTTTGTAGTTTCCCATCTTGTCACTTTAAGCCCTTCATGTTTCATTCTTTCTTATTTTGTATCATCAAATCTAATAGACCCAACAATCTTCCCCTATTTGATGATGACAAAACAAACACCTTCTTGTACGAACTTCCCTAGACGAAGTAGAAAAGTTGAGATAATTTAAGGTATAGGGTTTCTTCTTAATCAGAGTTTCCACACAAGCTCTGATACCACTTGATAGAACTAAAACACCTTGATAGTTCTTGGACCGTTTATGACTCGAGGTTGTTTAGACCTTATATTATCTAGGAACACATAATAACGAAAGCGGAATATTCAAACAATGAATTAACGTTATCATGAACAAGGTTTTTCATTAATAATTTCTAACACTAATAAACAAATTAACATGTTCTACCTTGATCAAGTAGAACATGCTCTCTAAACTAATAAACCACTAACCCTAGACGTTTTCCCTACGTCTAGGTTCCCATACACACACACCTTTGAGGTTTACATCTTGTACGTACAATGAAACTAATGACCCTATGTCTCTTTATATACTAGAGACATCTAGGGTTTACAAGAGGAATCATAATACAATTAGGAAACTAAATCTTTTAAGTAAATCTTCTAGAATCTTCAAAATTCTCCATCTTTTTGTAGTTTCCCATCTTGTCACTTTAAGCCCTTCATGTTTCATTCTTTTTTGTTTTGTATCATCAAATCTAATAGACCCAACNAGGATGTTTCTTTTCCTTATGAACTCACCTTGCTTTCGAGGAGTGATATGTTCGGTTCTTAATTTTCGTTAATAATAAGTTATTCTACGAAAAAATAAAAATAAAGCAAGCTGTCATTAAGTACATACAACTGCCATTGTTTAGGAAATTTGGTATGTTTGTATACGTTAAAAAGATTAGGAGCAAATACAAGCTAATGCTATAAACATTGTTTACCCATATTGTTTTAATACTATTAGAAGATTGGTGTGGTGTTTGAATTGGAAACTAGTTTGAAATTGTGGATTATAAACTTGGGTTATGGTTACATGAAGATGTAGGTATTTTTCAAAGTGGGGCTTGTATTTGTGATTGATTGCTTAACAAGTTGTAAAAGATGATGATGGGTTTTGTTCTTGAAATTCTAAACTTGAAGATGAAATTAAAAAAGAAAAACTTAAAGATAAATTAAAGCTAGAAGATAAAGTGGGTAAATGATAAAAGTACTCTCATAAATTGAAGTAAAAAGACGAAAAAGCCCTCATGTGACCCACACATGACGATAGCTAAAGGTAGGATCTAACGGACTAACGGTCAAAGGACCTGTCCGTTATAAATGGAAAACCACAAGGATGAGTAGTGTATTTATTTAAGTTTATAGATGAAAAGTGAAAGAAAGTGTAAACCACGTAGACGAAATTTGTAATTAACTTTTTATTATTTTTATAATCAATTGACTTATTGAAGTATTGAACAATCTTATAAACAAGTATAAATCATGGTTGTTCTCAAGTTAAAAATAAAAGATAAGAAAAGGAAAAGAATAGGAAATGAAAAAGTAAATGAAGTGTTGATTTATATGTTATTGAGATAAATGAAATGAAAATGAAAGTAACCATATGTCTTTGACATAATTGTTGGTTCATATATTAGAAAAAGAAAAATAATTTGTTCAAATTACATGTATATCCTTTAGTTGTTATCGACAAAACTTTTAAAAATGACCTATTGATCTTTAAACAAAATATATTAATGTTCTCATTCCCTTCCCCAAAAAAATAGGCGAAGATTTGTTAAGATTTTTTTTTTAATTATTTTCCTCTTCAATTCTTCTTTCATTTTTTAAAAATAAATTCAATTACACAACAAAAACATTCTATTTTCTTTCGTTCCCTCAAAGTTTTAACTCAGTTTTACCACGGAGAAAAAAACTACCATGTATAAATATAAACAAACTATCGGTACAACCGATAGGGACACTTCACTGTTTTGACCATTTACCTTTGCTCTGTACTTTTGTTACTTTATAGTGTTAAGTTATGTCTTCAACCTCTACGAACAGTTCATGTGGACCAAGCTTATTAATAACATGAAAACGTTTAACTCGTTTGTGAGCATACATGAAAGGGTAATTTTATAAGTTTAGCATGTTAGAAGGCAAGTCTTTCATCTACTGTTAAAAATGTTTATTCTGAAGTAGTGGCAGATCTAGAATTTCGAATTAGGGCATGCAATTTTTTATTCAAAGTATTAATAAAATCAGTTTCTTGGGTTGAATTTATGGGCTGAGTTTTTCGTGATTCAAGTTAGGCAAGATTGTTTCGTTTTTGGAACCGATTTATTAGAGTATATTTAGTTTATAAAGTTCGGGTTATACCATATTGTGTTGGGTATTTGGATTCAAATATTTTAACTAAAATGAGTTTCGTTTTGGGGTTGATCAAATAAAATCAAAAGAAAAGCTTATCTAAGACGTTGTAATAACATATAATGTTAAACTATCGTGTGTTAATCACTCTGATCAACTTGAACATAAAAAATAATCAACATCAAGAAGTATGAAAAACTAAACTAATGCTAATATGATTTGCTCGGTATAGTGATGGATTTCATGGCCGACGTCTAACCGGCACGAATACGCTATCCTAGATGGAAACGACTTCCCCGCGGAGCATTTTATCTTTCGTCCTCGGACGTTCGGACCTTTTGTTTGAATCGAAATGCATACATTTGTCTCATACACTATAGGGGTGGTGAGAAGAGATATATTTTACATCCCAGGGGGGACGGAGTGGGGCCTGTAGCTCAGAGGATTAGAGCACGTGGCTACGAACCACGGTGTCGGGGGTTCGAATCCCTCCACGCCCACAACCGGCCCTTAAATGAACAAAGCTCACACAATTCTACCATTTTAAATTTGTAAGAAAAACAAACCTTAAAAACATGAAAAAGACAACTTTATAGCGAGATTTAGTTCTCAAGTTACGACGCAAATGACAAAATAAATACCGGAAACACACTAAACTAAAGATTAGAGATTTGTATTTTTTTTTAATTAGCATAAGTGTTTGTTCAAAAAAAGTAACATAAGTTGTAATTTTTAATCACTTGCACACCAAACAAAATGATAAAATTAACATGTGTAATTGGGCTTAGGGAGTGAAATAGATAGACTCAAAATTCAATCTTATAGCTAATTAACCCTACATTCTACTAGGGCGAAGCCCAAACATAAATGGATAATTTCATATTTACCCGACCTAAATATCAAAATTTCATATTTATTTAAAACACAAGTTTTTAGTGCATAAGTACAATGATTTTAAAGCATGTGTTGAAGAAATATGAAATTATGGTGTTTAAGTTGGTTATATATGGATTGCCCCAAACGTAAAAATCATTCACCACATGACGCTCTTCTTCTTGTTCATTATACAACCACCGAGCTTTTCTTTTCTTCTCATCTTTTTCTCTTCCTTTCTTGGAATCTATGGGCGTGCACTGACAATTATCCATTATTTGAGAGCAGGGGCGGATCCAGCTTGGACACAGGGTATGCAAGTGCATACGTGCATACCCTGTGTAAATTTTTAAGAGTGTAAAAAATTGTTTTTCTTCCATAGTAGCAACAAAATACACTAAAAATTTAGTAGTGCACACCCTCTAGAACACAAGAAAAATCAGAGTGCAACCCTAACTTAAATTATCCTTGTTAAAGAAGAAAAGAAGATGAGCTTCTCCGCTACTGGTTTTGTTTCAGTAAGGGGCGGCAGTTTTGATGAAGAAGAAGAAGAAGAAGAAAAAGTTGCCCGTGTAAATGTAGGTAAAAGTTTATGTGTTAGCCCAAATATTATTAACTATTGATACTCTACTTTGAGCCCGCCTATTTAAGTCCCAAAGGCCCACCTATATTCTGTTTTTTCATTGTCCCAAATTAAGGTTTTCAATTACTTTAAAAAACTATAATTAAAACTGAAGTACTTAATATTATCAATATTACAAATATATATCAACATAACTTTGGATCTTGTTCACAAAAAAAACCTGATTTTAGTTAAATGCTCTAAACAACTAATTGATTCAATCTCGACCACACTAAAAACTTAGTACTAATATTACAAAGCATTAAAAAGATCGCGCAGTACGGAAGCGAGTACTCGGTGACTATTTTTGTGTCGAGCAAACGCTTTTAATTTTAAAAATTCCTTATTTTGCATGTTTAAAAAACTTTATAAAGTAGTAAAAAATGCTTTATAAATTAGTATATATATTAAGACCAAAATGATGAAAAAATTTCGTCAAACCCGAACCCCTTAGGTCCGGACCAGAAAACCCGACCCGAAAACTGAAACTATAACTTACTAAAAATGTGCGTACCCTACTTCGGAATCTTAGATCCGCCACTGTTTGAGAGGGTGTGCACTCATAATTTTATAGTGTATTTTGTACCAACATTTCGAACCTAAATCCGCCCCTGTTCTCAAGTGCATACATTATTGTGTCATTGTTTAGATAAAACTCAAGTGATTTAACTAATTAATTTGGACATGGCCAAAATCGAAATAGTAGTACAATGAGCTTTTCATTAAACACGCAAACACAACGAGAATTAAAACAACATGACTCTTGACCCATATCAACTGATATGTTACATTATTGTAGATACATGCCACACCATATTTGGAGGCATGAATTATTACCACGGACACACTCATGCATGCATAACAGAAACCCTAACAAAGTAAACTACACACAAACGCCTGCAAGACAAATGTCAGAGCAACATGGCGGGAGGAGTGAATTGCAAGGTAGGCCCGTACGAAAACATTCATTGGATTGACATTTTCCATAAAAATAACCATTACAATAAAGGCCATCACAGCACCAGTCAAGCGCCCCACACGGCTGGCCAAGATTAATGCAATTCATACCCGGAGATGATTTCCTAGAAAGTGTCAATTCCTTCCCATTTTCCAGAAGGAATTTTCCAATTTGAACTGGATTTGCCTGCACAAACGGACGGTAGAAGAGGACATTATTCAATTTTAAAGGTTTCGATCTTTGCCTAGTTTGTTTTCTTAAAATTTCACATGAGAGCTAAGTGAAGGAGGTTTGTTAAATAAATATATGAAATACTAAATGCTAGGGCAAGCATTTCCCTTTAGCTTAAGCTATTACATTATTAACTAACAATCTAACACATGCATGTAACGTACCTTAGTCATCCCTATTCCTGCACCGCCACCATGCATGGTCGTTTGATCGTCCACAACCATGAAAATCTCCTGATCACCATCATTGCCTGAGGAAACACAGAAAGTCGAGCTCGTACTCGTAATAACAACGAGAAACAACACAATTGCATACATATTGTTCATGATCAAATTATTCAAGATAGTAAATTGTTTGTTTATGATGTTGTGAGGTACGTACTATTACAACTAGTCTAGTCTATTTATAGACTTTATTATCTATTATGATATGGTTGACCCGTGAGTTTNTGAATATGTCACAATTTTCTTTGTTTGCTCTTGTGTTAGTGTTGATCTCGATTCTTTTGTGTGAGTATGTCACACTTTTGTCTGTTTTATCTTGTGTCACTGTTGAGCTTGATCTTCTCAAGGTAGAACTTTTCGAGTATTCACATATTAGATTGACGTAATATACTTCTTCTTTTTTATATTTTTTCTATGACGTCCTTTATAGTGTCTCGTCTTGGTTTTCGTGTATTATCACAAGTAGAGATGGCAAAAAAATCCGAATCAGACGGAGAATCCGATACCCGACCCCGATTTGACCGGGGAATCCCCGAGTTGACCGGGTATGGGGATGGGGATGGGGAATCCCCATTACTCAAAAGCGGGTATGGAGGCGGGGATGGTAATACCCTCGGGGCCCCGTACCCGTCCCCAAACCCGTCCCCGAATATCTTTTATACATGAATATAATTATATATGTATATAATATTAAAAATCTTCTCAACTATTCGCTAGTATACTCTTGTTAATAGTTGTTGTACCTTTGCATGTCGGATTAGTTCGCGTTTTTGTTTCCAATTGTAGTCGTTTTCGTACTTACGATAAGTCGTACTCTTTACTATGTTTTGTTGAATGCTTGAACTTAATCTAATAAATGAATTTTGTTTGCTTTTAGTATGGTTGCACCATTTGAAATCTATTTAAAATGTCAATTATGTAATGGGAAAAAATCCCCGATTCCCCATTGGGGATGAGGATGGGGATGCAATTGTGATCCCCGACGGGGATGGGGACGGGGATAACTATCTAACTTCGGGGATGAGGATGGTATCAACCATTCCCACGCATACCCGGCCCCGTTGCCATCTCTAATCACAAGAATACACATTTTCGATGTATATAACACATTCATCTAATATCAGAATGGTGATGCATCACATTGGTGGCATTAATTATGTCTTATTTTACTTATGTTATGTTTTTCGTGTATTGTCACAGGAATATACAAATTTTATAAAATTAGTTAAGTGACAATGCACCACCATTATCGATCCATGTTAAATTGTTTATTGAAAAACACGTGTCAACAACTTTGCATGAACTGAAACAAGTGTCAATATATAGTGAGTAGCATTACAATGAATTGAATGACTTTAGCATCTCCAATTATACATGCATTTTCCAAAGGGAAAATCCCATAAACACCCCATCCGTACAATCTCTCCACCCCAAATGCCCCATTTTTTTTATTTTTCTCCAAATACCCCAAGGGGAGACGGTCGCCCCTAAAACTTGGGCGGATACTATAACTTTGTGACATGTGTCCCTATACATGGACCCACCATGTACTTTCCTTGTACAGCTCACAGTGTGTACTTCTTGGGCGACTGGGACCCACATTTCTTGGGCGACTTGCATTTTTTTTGTCTTTTTGTAAAAAATTATTAACTACATTTTTGGTCCTTGTTGTTTGCTTAGTATTTCATTTTTGTCACACTTTTTTTTCCTTCTTTTACAAATAGAAACACATCTTATTTTCATAAATACAAATAGAAACACATATTGATTCTTCAGATCTGCCACACCACATTTTCTAATTTATCTCCCCCACTTGGTCACCAACCACCTCCACCATACTTTCCGGCCACTAACATCACACTATTTCTTTCCCTTTTATCATTCTCCAAATACATTATCATCAACCACTAACATCACTCTATTTCTTTTCTTTTTATCAGCAAGAAACCTTTTCTATCACACCATAAATACTTAGATCTACAATATAAAAACATAGATCTATTAAAAAAAACGAAAAAAGACAACCCTCAAAATATGCAAAAACCCATTCGTGTTATAGAGGATCCGGCGGCAGGGTGGTAGTTGCTGTCGGACGTGGTGGGTCTCGGTGGAGGTGGGGGTGGGTCTCGGTGGGTTGGTCATCTGGTATTTGTGATGGTGATGGGTTCGGTGGTGGCAGAGGTTGAGATGGTGATGGTGGCGGAGGTGGTGTTTGGATGGTGGTGTCGATGGTGATGTTTAAAATCCTCAGGGTGTTTTTTAGACATGATTTGAAGCAAATATGAGGTCTTCAAGTAGTGTAGGACTTGGGTTGAGTTTGGTTTTTAGGTGTTTATTGTTAGCTTTGATTGCTGAGTTGTACTATTTGTTATGATGGAAAAAAAGGGTTACTAATAGAGAGATTCAAGAAAGCTGTAATAGTCCTGCTAAAGAGTTTTTATACTTGTTTTGTTGGAAAAAGCCTTCATCTTTGAGCTCAACTGGGCTAGTTACAGATACCCAAGTTCATGAACCACAATCAAATCATGTTTGTGTTTGTGTGTATGTTTTGATTTTTTATGAAGATCATGGATAAAGATCTGGTATTTTTTTGGCCCATGGGTATTTGTTGTATATATAAACTAGTATTATAAGAATGTATTTATTATGTAATATGGGTTTTGATGGGAAATGGTTGTGACACCCAGTTTTGATAGGTATAAGAATGTATTATATAATCTGGGATTTTGTTATGATTTTTTGATGAAGACAAATAAAATTTGTAAATGTGTATATTACTACTTGATTATAAAAAGTGAAAGAATGTGTGTAACAAAAATAAACAATAATCAAACTACAAGGACCAAAAATGTACTTAACTCTATTATTAATTTTTTGACAAAAAGACAAAAATGTCAAGTCGCCCAAAAAATGTGGGTCCTATTCGCCCAAGAAAGTACCTATTATAACTGACATCATGTAAGTACATGGTGGGTCCATCTATAGGGACACATGTCACAAGGTTATAGCATCCGCCCAAGTTTTAGGGGCGACCATCTCCCCTTGGGGTATTTGGAGAAAAAGAATAATTTTGGGGCATTTGGGGTGGAGAGATTGTACGGATGGGGTGTTTATGGGATTTTCCCAAGAAAGAAACAAGGAAAGGAAGGATAGAGTAGTAGTAGTAATAAATAGTGTTGGGAACCAAACACAATCCCTCCAATCATTCCATTTTTAGGTGAATAGTAGTATAAGAGTCAATTTTATACTAATAAGTAAACGAAGAAGAAGAAGAATTGGCGGGAATAGAATTTGGAAATGGAAGATGAGAGTGGAGAGCGATCGAGCTTCGTCATCGGTCTCATCCAAAATCGAGCCAACGAGGTCCCACCTTCTCTTCTTCTTCTTCGATTATTCTTTCATTCATTTTATTTATTTAGTATTCATTCATCCATTCATTATATGCTCTTAATTAATTAATTTTTGATCGATTGATTGATTAGGGCTCCAATTTCATTCTTATTTCTAATTAACTACCTGTTTGTTTATTTGTTTCTTCAATTTCCTTTTTCATTCTTCTGCTGCATTTCCCTTCACTTCACTTCACTTCATTTATCTATCTCTTATTAATTTCATGAATGAATGAATGAAGGACAGGTTGGCGTTGCTGCATTTGACTTGCGATCCGCGTCTCTTCACCTTTCCGAATACATCGAGACCAGCACCTCCTACCAAAACACCAAGACGCTTCTCCATTTCTACGATCCTATCCTCATCATCCTCCCTTCCTCNGCCTAATATGTAATAGTTAGCTTTATTAGTAAGCTAGGTTTGTAACCTCCCTCTATTATATAAAGAGGGTATCATTTCATAGCTAGCCTCTCCAATGAGAGTCTAGAAAACGCATAGAGTGTGTATTAGTTGTAGTAGTAGTTTAGTTTTTATTTTATATTTCAATAAAGAAAACCTTGTTAGTAATGTTGATGTTGTTCTTGTTCTTGTTCTATGTTCCGCTGTGCAATCAATATCAATGTTACTAATCTTATATGGGCTCAAACGATTCTTCACAATTGGTATCAAGAGCCAGGGGCTCGGGATATCTAGGGATCTGCAAGGTTAAAATGAATGATTCATTTTTTTTGTTACTGCTGCCCATGGTTTGTAATATTGTTGTTCGTATATCTGATTCTGCTGCTACACGTTTACTATTGTTGCTGATACTCGGATTCTGCTGATTTCATCCGTTTCTGCTGCTCGTTGCTGCTGTTAGTTTAAAAAAAGGTAAAAAAAAGGTTTAAAAAAAAAGTTATTATTTTGTTTTTGCTGGTTGATATTTAATTATAGGTCCGAAGACGCCCTTGGATCTTGGGCGACGAGTTGGTTACTTCTATTCATTTGGTTTGGTGTTTACAGGTTGTTTTGTACATGACGTAATAATGGCGTGCGATGGCCGGGACCACACGCATTATTATTGCGACAGTTATGTTGTGCGATGGCTGGGACCACACAAATAACTGTTGTCGGTTATCTCGTGCGATGGCCGGGACCACACGAATAACTAAGCAGGTAGGTCGTGCGATGGCTGGGACCACACGAGTAGCTGGGGTGTAACAAATATGCTTGTTCGCACTAAATCAGATAAGGATATTTGAAGCCAATTAAAGTTCGAGATTCATGAGATGGTTAGTATATTTTTAAGGGGAAGCTTATTGTTCAAAAATACGTAACCATCTACATGCATCACTTGAGGCCTTGAGGGGAAGCGATTACGAGATGCACAAGACCCCTATTGGATGATTACAAAAAAGGGAAGAAGATTTATGATGTGCAGCTTATTATTTGTGATGACATGTTTTAGCATTGTTTCTTCATTGATTATTTTGTAATATCAAATAGGGGAAGATTGTTGGGAATTACAGATTTGAAGATTACAAAACCCACAAGAAGAAATGAAGAAAGAAGAAACAATGAGGGCCTAATATGTAATAGTTAGCTTTATTAGTAAGCTAGGGTTTGTAACCTCCCTCTATTATATAAAGAGGGTAGGCGTCTAGGTTACTCATCCATCATTTCATAGCTAGCCTCTCCAATGAGAGTCTTGAAAACGCATAGAGTGTGTAGTAGTTGTAGTAGTAGTTTAGTTTTTATTTTATATTTCAATAAAGAAAACCTTGCTAGTAATGTTGATGTTGTTCTTGTTCTATGTTCCGATGTGCAATCAATATCAATGTTACTACTCCTAGATGGGCTTAAACGATTCTTCACACATGGCACCTTAACTTTTTAAAACGTTGTGTGGCGTCCAAAACTTGTGTTTTTTAGGCCGATTGCGTCCCTTGACCAGTTTTGGCTCGGTCAACGCAAGGTTTTGGTCATAATATGAGGGGCATAATAATCCAATCATATTATAAACATTAGTTAACCCAAGCTAAACCAGACATACAACTTGAGGCACCATCGGTGTAGTCACACATTAACTATGTAACTTTACCGTATCTTCTCTGATACGCATATTAATGTTTTCGCGGGAATCAATAAACCCATACCCAACCATTGACAGTTGAGTAAAACCCGATCATCTACCACACACATTGTCACATACAACCTCAACCCAACACAAGCCTCATCAAAGTACCCATATTCTATCTTATGGAATCTCATCTAAGCACACACCCACAAACAATCGGAACTTGCAAGCCTTGGAAAATCAAACAACACACATACGAGGTAACAATATTTACTGATTTATGTTTAATTCAAACGTTATTTGTGATAATGTTAATCTTTAATGCAGAAGGTATGTATGGGAATCAATTTATTTGCGCTTTGGACGATCCTGAAGAGGTTTTGGATGAGTTTGTAAGTTAACACCATATAAGAATTAATTGTTATATCTCTCTAAGAAAGTAGTTGTAAGATATTGACAATGCTTAAAACTTAATATTGATATACATGAACTGCATCATGATTACGTGTTAGGAGGATCCTTTCATGGGAATCGTTATATTTACTTAGTTAACAATGCGGGGACTAGATGGAGAGTTAGTGTAAGAAGAGTATCAGAATTGGTGTGCGTTGTTGAGGGAGCAAGGTGGAATGATTTTGCGATGCACAATATCACCTGTTCGGATGTTGCTTACTTACATTTTAGAGAAGAGGGTGAGGATGTGTTTTATGTAGCTACCTACAATGAGTATGGGGAGGAGTTGCATAATTATGAACCAGTCCATGATCAGTTTTGGAGGGTAATGCTTGATGTTACAGACACATCTCATATTATCCAGCTAATGCCAGAAGAATTTCTAGGATATCTGCATGGTCCAATAGCTACAGACTCGGTCATGGTTACTAGTAACACCACTGATTACCAAGTAGAGCTGGAGGTTACGCAAGATTGGTATGATCGATATGTCCACACGGCCCTGTGGGGATGTGGTTGGGAGAAACTGGCCCAAGACTTGAATATGTCACCTGGTCAAAAAATGGTGTTTACTCAGGTTGTCCCGGCGGAGGAGTATAATGTCATGTTGTTTGACCATGATGGAGGGGCCATCACAACAGTGGAGACATACAGCACCAACATATCCATGAATACCCTTTGTCACCAACCATATGACTATGGTATGTTCTACTATTTTAACTTTAGCTACACCAAGTATCTCACATCAGTGTAAATTATTTGATTATATGTAATATTAAATTCAGATTTTGAAGCCCCTCGGATGAATTGGATGTGTAATTGGGAACACCACACAGTCCATGACCAAGAAGAAAGGGCATTCTACAGGAAGATGACTGCATCCTTCTGGAGAGATGGCCGACTTGTAAGTCTAGTGACAGAGTTGCTTAATAAGATATATGAATGTCATTTGTATCATATATTGTGTGTCTGATATAAAGATGGATGGATCGTAATTTTTATTTGAAGCATCCCATGACAAACTAATGATAAGTTTTGTACATTTTTTAACAGTTCATACCATCAAAAATTGTTAAGAAGTACAACTTGTATGGGTTCTCTAGAGCGGTTGTGAAGCATAAAAGCATAGAGAAAGAGTTCGCAGTTCGTGAGAGGACAATTCAAGTTGGTCAAGGGAAGGTGAGGAGGAAAGTGACTATTGTTTCATCATCTAGTTTCAGGCATTTGAGGGCAGAAGCACATTTTGGTCAAGGTTCAACGGTCCGCTTCTTTCTAGGGGAAGAAACTAACAGGTCACAAAGAGTTTTACATTTTGATGTGTGCTGATGGAGCTTTAAAGTTGGATGAATGATATTATGTAAACATATTTTCTAGTTCGTATGTATGGTGGATTTGTGGGCACAAATCAACTTGAACTATGCTTAGACAATCATTTTGTAACTATATGTGTAGGATAAACCATATGGGTTTGTCCATACACAATTTTGCAAATATGATGCAATATATGTATGCTTAACTTGTTTTATAGCGGATAATTAGAAACACTTGGTGTTGTATGGGTTGACCTTCTTAGTAAAAAGGGGTTATTTGACTCATGGATTTTTAATTATGACTTTCTGTAGTCAAAAGACCGAATATACTTTCTAATACCAAGTTGAAGGGGTTAATTGAAAGGATGCTTTCTAAAGTTGTATGTATATGGTAGTTTTAACCTGCACTTTTTAATACCCAGATGAAGTGCTATATGTGAATTTGACTTTCAAAAGTCAAATTGGCATATCCACAACACACCCACAATATTGCAAACAACACCATTTAGGGTAATTTTCAAGTTAAACATTAAACAAACCATATAATGAAACAGGAACAACAAAATACATCGTTAATTGGCATAGGGTACAATCTAAACATTAAACAAACCATAGATTAAACATAAAAAAACTAGAAAAATTCCATTACGGCTGTGGGTGAAGCTCGGTGGAGTTTCAACAGCTCCCTAGCCAACTCCCAATTCATCACCACATTTTTAGTGTGATCATCATACAGAGTGCAAAGCTTGACATAAATATTCTTAAGTAAGGGGGAACAAGCAAGTACAAACTTTATTAATGTTAATTCATTAATTGATATAGGAAAAGATCGAAACACCACAGTCTCGAGCTGGCTCGACCCCATTCTGGTGCTTCCTAAATGTAATAAATAATTTTCCAAAGGTAGATCACTTTCGAATGAAGCTTGCAAATTGAGATAGTATTGAGATGCACAACCATGACAATGTAGGTTGATGTAAAGCATGATTACATATTGCATTCCACTTACTCTTGTTTCTAGCATTTGCAATGTTGGAGCTCCACGAATCATTTGAATGATGAATGCTACCATTGCATTGTTCCCAAAATCGACTCCAGATAGATTTAGATTCTTGAGGGATACAAATGCCACAGCTACATTCATCCATGAGCTACATTCTTCCAATAACTACAACAGGTCGAATTTTCAGAATTTTTAAAGATTGCATTTCATAAGTAGTAGCCATTACTTTAAAAAACTGTAATTTCAAGTGTCAAACTCAAATTGGTATTACCTTGCACTCTTGAAAATCCAATGTAAGGGACTCAAGTTTGGGAAGTCTTCTAAGCTGAGATATATTGTAAGTTGTCATTGTGGTGACCTGGTTCAAAAGATCGAATGACAAATACAACTTCTTCAGATGCCCAAGTTGTGCAATATCCAATAGTCTCATCTCTTTTGTATCAGTACGATTGATTTTAAGAGACTCAACTGAGGGACAACCAGCAATAAAGTCCCAAATTGTACCGGTTACAAATTTGACGGATAACATTTCTAAAGTCAATAGATTTGGGAAACCTTCAAAGGATACCAAACTAGGTAACGTACACCAATGAAGTTCCAGATGTTTCAACTCCAAACGAGTGTACATTTGGGTTGGCAAGGTAACTGGTTCACCATACCAGTTATGTATAAGGAACTCCTCAATTCCTCGCTGACCCAACAACAACACCCAAGCATGAATCTTTTCATAATTGAAGTCATCTTTTGCAAACTAGGGTTTAGGCTCTACAGAGAAGACAAACCTTCTTATGGGCCCTTTGAGCTGAAGCAGCAATCTAGTAACATGCATCCCTTCAAACTTACTCCTCAAAAAATAAAAGAAATCCTCATCAACTATAACATCGGTGAGCAACGTCCACTTAAACCTCCAGTTTTTCGCTAAAATGGATGTCGTCACCGCCTCTGTTAGTGGCAAACGGTTCAAAATATTGGTGATAACATTCTCCGGCATGTTGTTAATATAATCCGCCATGTCATTGATAACATTCCGTCCAAAAGACATGGTGCGTTATGGAAAATGAAGGCTTGGATTTCGTCTTGGATTTTCAGTCAATGAGGTTTTTTTATGTTTGGATTTGGTTTTTCAATAGGTCTATGCAGTTATGGTGGGCATAGGGGTTTTGGTGGGTGGGTTTATTGATTCACGCGCAAAATGAGCAAGCGTATCAGAAAAGTATGCTCGAGTATCAAAGTAAACTTCATGAATCATCCCTAACGTTAGTTGTTGATCATGCGGATCTCATAACAATGCAGGTAAACTGTCGGGATAAAAGGTGGTTTGACTCTTTTCTATTATTGTTGTCTTTTTATTTAATTTTCAATATCCCTATTGCAGAATAGGTCCCACGTGAATACTGTTGTTGAGAATTTGAATCGTATACCATCAAAGCAGCATGGAACTGATATAATGCACATAAGACCATGGTATTACTCTAAGGGTACTGGCAATGGGTGGTTTATGGATTAGCGGGGGTGGCCAAACCGCCAGGGAACACCGCCGCCACCCCAGCGGTTTGGTTGGCAGGTATGGTCCAGCGGTGATTTACCCCTCGGAGGTTTGGAAGAGACGTTGGAAAATATGAACATTGGGTGTTTGATAAAGTTGGTTGGGTTGGGAGGTATGAAAAATCTATGGTTGCCACTAAAAAAAGGTTGGGAGGTATGAAAAAAGTGTAAGTGAGGTGGAATGATATTATTGGTGGGTTGGGAGGTATGGGTTTTTTTGGGAGGTATGGTTGCCACCACCCTAATACCAGCTTGATACCAACTTTAGTCTTTAACCATATTTTCTGTATGTACTCTTAAGCTGTTTAATGCATAGGTATCTTGATGGACAAGCTCGGTTTTATCGGTAGACGATTATATTAGGATCTCATGTAAATCCAGGTAAAAATCTAGGTTCGATAAAGGTTTTATTATTGACAATTGATGGTCGGTAAGTATTGTTATTTAGAATGTGCAGGGCCTTATAGATGTGGGGTTATTTATTTATCTTATATATGATCTATGACTACTTCTGAATTTATCTTGTATGTTTTTATTTTCATTCACCAGATATTAATGCTGTGTTTAACAAGCACTGCCTCAACTACAAAGGAAGGGTGAGGAATATTTTTGTTTGTACACATAATAGAAAGAAAGGTAAGCAAGGTGGTTCTACAACTCAGGGTAATAGAGGGTTTACTAAACCAGTTGTGGGTAAGCAGTTTCAGTATCAACCCAAGAAGACTCCAACTGAACCTAAGAAGGTGGATGGCACTAAAAAGACGGCTTCTGATGTGCCTAGTACGAGTGGAACGAAGATTTCTACATCTAATCAGTTTGCTGCCCTTAATATTGATGATGCGGATGCTTTTGGTACTCCGTCTAATGATAACAACAAGGATGTGGATGCTGGTAGTTCAATGGAAGTTAATGCGGATAAGTCTAGTAAGACAGCTAGTACAATAAAAGTTAATAAGGATGAGTCTAATAAGACAGGTAATACAATGGAAGTTAATGAGGAAGAGTCTAGTAAGGGTTCTACTCCTATTGTTGAGAAAATTGGTAAGCTTGAAAAGCTACTTATTGATGGTATAGCAACTCTTGTGGATGATGATGGTCATCCTATCCCGTCGACCTCTGTCACTAAGAGGGTTAACCCATTTTCAAAGGCGGGAGAAATTGTGGTGTCTGATTCTGAAGACGTTGTTCACAATTGTCCCACTTAGGTCAGTCAAACTTCTTTTAGGGGGTCCAACCACTCAAGTTTCATATTTGTAGCGGACATGCATTATGTAATATTTGGTTACATTGTGAACTCTTCACGCCAGTTATGTAAAAATGTTGACACGCTATTCTAGGGACACCTCGTCAACTATTTTAGTATTTTACAGAACTGGCATTTGATGTTAGCATGTATAAACTCGTAATACTGGCATTCTCATAGCGTTCGAACAAAATTGGAACTTGGGTGGTGAAATCTTTAAAAGAAAGTTTAAATAACATACGTGGATGTGGAACCATGATGGTGAAATTTGTTTACTATCTGGTGACATTTAAATAGTATGATTGTCTGTTACATAACCATGTTGCACCACACATCTATAAAACCAAGACTTCAAATATATTGTATCAGTTTGAAGCGACTTTGAGACCTGTAGTTCATCTCTACAGTTACATATGGATACTATTTATGTATGGCATTTTGTAAGTTCTCTTACGTTATTACTTTAGTCTCACTTCCATTGTTATCAATGGCTCGTGTGTGCAAAAGTAATATAAAGATATGACAAATTTAAATTGTTATCCTCTTGTTTTTTGTAAGTATTCTCAGTTGACTTAGTTTGAAATCATGCTATAGGGAAGAATGGGGGTCGTAAAAGAAATCGCTATGAAGATAAGAAAAGACAACATATTCCATCCTCTCCAAGTGATCCAGGCAAGTGAAACTAGTTACTTTGAAGATGTTATTTTGGGGATTTTACGGTTTAACTTATTGTAATCTGAAATTGATATCGATTCTGCTAATGTGTTTCATATCAGACATTATTATGTTCTCTGTATGTGTTATGAAGTTTAAAATAGTTGCCGTGTTTTTAACTGGTGCAAAATAGTCTTAATGTATATTAAGTGTTGTTTATAGCAAACACTAAAATAGTAAATACAAACTTCTTTGATTAATATTTACATAGACAATTACAGCTCTTAAAAGGTTTTCTTTACGGGTTGCAGGAACTTCATCTGAAGAACACTCTGAGGAACACTTAGATCTAGCTTCAGAAGATGAACAAGAAGAGGAGGTGGCTGTTTACAAAGAACCATCAATGTACGATAACTTGTTGAAGACACTTGGGTCAGCTAGTGAATCTATTGCTGATGCTTACAAGAGGAGGTAGTCTATATTCACCAAAAAATTTGACCTGTTTTCACTTTTTACACATCTTTGTTGCATTCTGCAAGAAAATAATGCTCACTTCTTTGCATTCACTGCATTCATACTACCAAAGATATGCAGTTGTCATGGTTTGCCGCTTTTATTTCGTGTAGACAACGTGCAGAAGAAGGTAAAAGCGACACGGATGAGGATGAGGATGAGAAAGACGAGGAAGATGATTTGGAATTATTAAGTGGTTCTGATGAAGAAGAGGATGGTAAGAAGCACCTAGTTGAAAGATTTTAAAAAATTGTACACTTTGTAATTTTAACTTCTATTATTCTGAATTTGATAATTAGAAGCTGAAGAAGGCGATTTGGACCCTACTGATGTAGAAGAAGCTAGTGTGGCCGACATGGAAGAACATAGTGAAGATGATGCTGATGAGTCATCTGATACAGAAGAAGAAGAAGAAGAATACACAGAAAATACTAGTTCTATTGCAAACGAATCAGAAAGCTCAAGGTAGTGTGAAATAGGGGATTTTCTTGGACAGTATTAAGATTATACAGATTATTGAAAAAATTTGTGATCTTCGTTGCAGTTCATTTTCTGCTCACTTGGATTACAAGTTATTGAAAGAAGAGATTGAAAGTCTTTCAGCAAATAAAGGAAAATATAAATGGGAAGTTGACGCAGTTAACTGCAAGTGGGTAGCAACTAAGGAACCACATTTAGAGGTATTTTGGCTATTATGCAGCATTTTATTTTGCATGTTCTTTTATCATCTTGTAGTCAATTAATCATGTATTTCATTTTCTTCGATCTGTATTATGTTTGCAGGATTCTTACACGAGTCCTCCTTATGGTCTAGATCAGAAATTATATGACCATTGGTTGAATAGTTACAAACCGTCTGGCGGGCAAGATCTGCATTCATCAAGACAGAGATCATTCTTTTCTCTTTGTAAGTAAATGATTAAAGTTGTTTTTTTGGCAATAGAGTTGATATATTGATAATTTGACAATGTACAAAGACTGCAAATAGAAAGCCACCATTTTGAGAACATATTGAGCATTATATAGCCTATCTGGTTAGCTTCTGATTTATCTGCTTATCTATATAGGCAACAGCTATCGGGATATATTGCACCACAACAAGAAGCCATTTTATCTTAAAGGCAGGGAAGAAGACTCAAGCATCATGGACGGCTACTTGTTGCACTCGGTGTGTACATTTGTTATTCAAAATTTATGTTTCTGTAAAATCATAAATGAGACTTTTCTAGTATAAAGGGCTTGGTTTTTATGCAGCTAAATCACGTATTCAAAACAAGAGATATTGTTACAAAGAATGAGAAAAAGTTGGCTAAAGAAAAAGAGTCCAAGACCGAGGGAATTTTAGACAGCGAGAGCTTTCGCGATCAAGGATTTACTCGTCCCAAGGTGAACTATATTATTTTGTAGAGAAGATAGAAACAGCGTACAATATTATTTCTACTATAACAAGTTTTAAGCACTAATTATTGGAAGCATATTCAGGTGTTGATCTTATTGCCAATGGCAAGCATTGCTTTCAGAGTAGTTAATAGGCTGATTCATCTGACCCCTTCAGGAAATAAGGTGAGTGCAAATCTTACACGATGATTAAATTATAATAATATGCGACCTGCAAAATATGATTCTTTTTTCCGATTTCAACAGGCTACTGTGGACCACATTGGGCGCTTCTCTGATGAGTTTGGCACTGGACGGGCTGATGACCAGGAGGACGAGGATGGTATGGCGAAAACATGGAAAACTTCTAAGCCATCAGATTTCCAGTCACTTTTTGGAGGGAATAATAATGATCATTTTATGGTCGGCATCAAGTTTACCAAGTAATTAGTGTCCTTGAAATGAAATATTCATTTATATACATGGCACTCTATGCCTTGTTGATTTATGAAATAATATTGTGGCCTTCTTATAGTGTTCTTGGTTATCCTAATTTCTGTTCGTTCTAGTGCTCTAATAAGTAATAATGATTACGCGTATATGTAGGAAGACCATAAAGCTGTACAGTGACTTTTATACATCAGACGTGATTGTTGCCTCTCCTCTCGGTTTGATCACTGTGAGTATATGAAATAAAGCTAGTTACAGTTTCAAAATACTGTGTATTGTATATGTTACATTGAGTTTGCATGATCTTCTTCATTTGGTTATCACCTCTCATTTGACTAAATTTACGTAATTGATTTGTTTCTTCTAGAAAATCGGGGAGGCTGAAGCGGATAAAGAAAAAGATGTGGACTACTTGTCTTCTATTGAGGTACTTCTTGCTTAATATCATCTTATTTATAAGGTGAAACACACACACACACACACACACACACACACACACACACAAAGAACTTTATGCTTATTAGCTGCTAATGTCAGGAGCTCTTTTGTGTAGGTGCTGATTGTTGATCATGCGGATGTCATAACAATGCAGGTAAACTGTCGGGATAAAAGGTCGTTTGACTCTTTTCTATTATTGTTTTCTTGTTATTTAATTTTCAATATCCCTGTTGCAGAATTGGTCCCACGTGAATACTGTTGTTGAGCAGTTGAATCGTATACCATCAAAGCAGCATGGAACTGATATAATGCGCATAAGACCATGGTATTACTCTAATACCAGCTTGATACCAACTTTAGTCTTTAACCATATTTTCTGTATGTACTCTTAAGCTGTTTAATGCATAGGTATCTTGAGGGACAAGCTCGGTTTTATCGGCAGACGATTATATTAGGATCTCATGTAAATCCAGGTAAAAATCTAGGTTCGATAAAGGTTTTATTATAGACAATTGATGATCTATGGCTACCTCTGAATTTATCTTGTTTGTTTTTATTTTCATTCACCAGATATTAATGCTGTGTTTAACAAGCACTGCCTCAACTACAAAGGAAGGGTGAGGAATATTTTTGTTTGTACACATAATTACATAAATAGTTGAGAGTCTTCATTTGTGTCTTTTTATCTTTTATGTGTCTTGTTAATTTACTTTTAAGAAAAAATTGATCTACATGCTCACATCTGAAAGAAGGAAATTATTGATCTACATATTTTAGTTTGATATTCTATACCTCAATGCTTCCTCCATCCGTATGATTTCTTTGACATAGTTTGAATTTTGAATTTGCAGGTGAAACTGTTATGTGAGCAAAAAGGTGTTCTTCCAAAAGTGTTGCTTCAAGTGAGACAGGTTTGTGTTTCAAAAATCTTTTATAATATTTAAACCTACAACGTGCAACACCGATTCTTTGTAAAGGTGATTTATCACTTTATACTAGGTAGAGATGTGTTTTAACTATTACTTGCGCATTTTGACCATGTAACTTCCAGATCTATGATCGTATTGATAGCGAATCAATAGTGGATGCTGATGATGCTCGCCTTGATTACTTCAAAAACAAGGTATGATTGTTCATTTCTCTTCACATACGGGTCAAATAAGATTTAGCTAGGAGAAATGGGTCAACGGGGTTAAGATTTAGCTAGTCTCTGTTTAACCCATTTTGACCTTTAACCCAACCCGCTAATCTTGGCACGGGTTGCTAAGTTTGACCCGTTAAGGAGTTCTTTTGCATACAGATTAGCTAGCCAAAGGTCTAAAAAGATCACAATAATGTACTGACATTTGACATTTTCTATGTGTTTTTTAGGTGTACCCAAAACTTAAAGATTCTGTCCAGGTATTATTTAATCCATAAACAACTTAATGTAAGGCTTCCACTTTCTCCCATGTGGTTCGATATTAAATGATCATATTCATGCAGGGTGGGATTATGACCTTTATTAGTTCATACTTTGAGTTTGTTCGTGTACGGAACTTCTTGAAGTCGGAAGATGCATCCATGTGCTTGCTTGGAGAGTGAGATCCACAATTCTTTTTAATTTAAACTGTTCCTTCAAATTTGCGTGTATTATTCGGAAACACAATTTTCTGACATCTTTGACGTCTTTAGGTATACAAAAAATAGTGATATATCTCGAGCACGAGCTTGGTTTTTTCAAGGCAAGCGAAAGATCATGTTGTACACTGAGAGAGCCCACTTCTATCACAGATACAAGGTAAGTTAAGCTCCCGCGATTGTTTATCTGTGGTAAGAAGCTTGCTATATTTTATTATGTTGAATATGTTGGTTTACGGTATAGGCGGACATCTCAAGCCTTATAAATTGGTTTATTTTTGTTTGTTATATCTCAAAGAAACGGATTATTAGTTAATATAAATTTAGCTAATGGAGGAACATGTCAATCTGGTTAAAAGGCGTTCAAAGTCTGTTGTTTATTCATACAAAGTAGTTATTTGAAGAATAAGGATTAATTTTGTAATAATATCGCTTTTGTGATCATTATTAAGTTATTAAATATATACATGAATCTCTTGAGGAAAAAGAAATAGATTGCGAGTCGACTAAACCTTTCACGCCCATTTTGACCTGTTTCAACTTGTTTTAGTGTTACCACAATTGTGCTTTGCAGCAGTTTTAAGATACGGAAGTTCATCTTTTTTGTTTTGTTACGTAATTCTAATTTACGTATCAATGAAAACAGATTCGCGGGATTCAGAATTTGGTAATTTATTCTCTTCCTGAGAGGAAAGAGTTCTACCCCGAGGCATGGTCTTCTAACCCTAAGTTTTGTTTATTTTAGGATAAATATATATTTTGGTTAATTATTTTACTCATAATGTGCTTCTTATGTGACTGCAGATAGTCAATATGCTCGAAGGATCGAATAGCATGAACTGCACAGTGCTTTTCTCTCGCTTTGATCTTCTCCGGGTAACCATTATTCTTTACTAGCCTTCCATTTGAATTTATACTATAGAGGTGGCAACTTAGGGGAGTTAAGGGTGACGGGTCAGGTTGACCTCAAATATGCTAATGTTATTGTTTCGGTAATAATCATATTCCAGGATAAATTAGTAATTTCAAATATGCTTTGGGTGATTTTCGACCCTTATAACCAGCTATCTATTCTTTTTTAATTAATCTTCTAATTTTACGAGTCAATGCATAAACGAATCAACCACCCGTATTTTTTCCCCCTTTCTTGTATTGTTTATACTCTCTTTTGTTCAGCTGGAGAGAATTGTTGGTACTGCCCCGGCAAAAAGAATGGTGACATCAGATAAGCGTATCTTCACTTTCTGTTAATGAATACCTCTAACTATCCATCAAGAGTGGAGTGAGACAGATGCGCAACTGCAAGAGAATATAAGGTTGATAACGGACATGTAGTAAATTCATAACAGAGATGCTTCTATTGGCTTGTTTTACTCGCAATTCAGTATTTTCAATCAGTTTTGTCCCCCTTTTATATATCGATGGAAAAAAGAGCTTACGCTTTTAATGGTTCAAATTTAAGTATCAGTTAGTGTAGGATGTTAAGTGGCTTCCAGATCCTATCTTCATTGATTAATTGAGATGTTCAGCTTTTTGATGTATTTATAAATTGGATAATTTTTCTCCATAATAGATGTTTAGTCCTCTCGAGAATCGACACTGTTGACAATTTTTTTTTTTTTTTTTTTTTTTTTTTTTTTTTTTTTTTAAATATTATTTTTTTAATGAACTCGACCAGAGTATTCCTTTATATCTGCATCTTTTGAGATAGTGGTGGAACTTGCATCGGATTCCACCTGTGAAGTTCCGGCATTTGGAGTTGATCATCAATAGTTAAATAACGGGGTTAGTCCACTAAAGTGAGAATTATTAAAACCTACCACTGAATGACATGACATAATGATAAGTTATTTGGTTTTCTCACTAGAGGTTATAGTTTAAACCTCGATGATCATCAATAGCTGAATAACGGGGATAGTCAATAAGGTATTTGGATTCCACCTGTGAAGTTCGGGCATTTGGAGTTGATCATCAATATTTGAACAACGGGGTTAGTCCACTAAAGTGAGAATTATTAAACCTACCACCAGAAACAGACCCAGAATTTCTAGGTGCTGCACAATTTTTTTTTAATGATTATATAAGTACTAGAGTTGCCAAATAAAAAATTTATTAGGTAAAATTAGGGTAGCACGTACTAAGAACAAACATATTTTATAAATAATTTACACTTCGTGACTTAAAATTGGCCACGCCCGGCTCCCGTGTGGGTCCGTCCATGCCTACCACTAATGACATGACATACATGACATGATGATAAGGTATTTGGTTTTCTCACATTAGGGGATGGAGATAGAAATGTTTCTGGAGATAGAAACGGTTCTGGGATTAATCTGGTGAAACTGTGTACATCTAAGTCAAAAAGTCTCGCTTTTTCGGGATAAACTTCACAAAGGAAACCTCATCTATTTACTCGTTTATAGTGAGAATTATCAAAAATATTCTCATCCTGCCAAATAATATTGCCATGCTTCAAAAGGTAGTCATTAGAGATTCCATTATGAGTTAACTGCAAAAATCATCCATGTCGTTTGTTTAATTCGACACTATCATTCATCGAATTCCATTATGTGTATTCTTAAACTTCAATAAATACACCACCCATTTATGTGGTTGTTGATTTTTAACGGACTGGTCTTTTAACCAAACGTCCGTTAAATGCCATCCGTTAAGGTCACTTACGTGAAGATAATTTCATTTTCTTACATATCATCTTCAACCTTTAGTATTTTCATAAATTTTTAGTTTTTCTTTAATTCTTATTCAAAGTTTCAAACTATACATGGGCTATAAAATTTATAAGAGATAATTCCTAATCTGCCCCAGTTTCTCAGCGCATTTGTTTTTCTAGACGGAATCTTTGATGTTTCTGTTTTTAGACTAGGGCAACCAGTACTTTTTGGGCAACTAAAATCTGCAAGTGACAAGTCACTTTACGGATTACAACGGGCAACTTGTGTACTTTTGGGCAATCGGTGTACTTTTTGGGCAACTGGCGGCCTTCATGTCGGACAAGTGTCGACACATGGGTGGCTAAATTCAAGTTGCCCAGGGCAACTGGTCTAAAAACAGAAACATCAAAGATTCCGTCTATAAAATCAAATACGCTGAGCAACTGGGGCAAATCAGGCATTATCCCAATTTATAAACACAACTAAAAATCAAAATCAAATACATATAAAATAAAACACTTACAAACCAACCCAAAACAAAATATCATTGTACCTTAATAACTGCTCCAAATTGTGTACATGTTTTATCATCAAGATATCAAATAAAACACTAACAAACCCAGAAATCACAATCCTCAATATATCAAAACAATGTTTTAGTTTAAATATATAGTTTTAAATGTATTTGATTTCATGTTTTCTGCTTCATTCTATATGCCGTGTAGTTTACCTATTAAATAAAGCAAGCTATTAAACTATCCCGCCTTGGTTCATAGGTTCTCTTATAGAAGATATTTACACATGGTCGAAGAACATGCATCTTTCCTTCTTATGGGCCAACCGATCTAACAATCAAGTTGCTCACTGGACAAAGCAATTTACTTTTTCTTCAAATCAATGTATTACGTAGGATATTTCTTTTCCTTATGAACTCACCTCGCTTTCGAGGAGTGATATGTTTGGTTCTTAGTTTTCGTTAATGATAAGTTATTCTTCAAAAAAATATAAATAAAGTAAGCTGTCATTAAGTACATACAACTGCCAATGTTTAGGACATATGGTATGTTTGTATACGTTAATGCTATAAATATTGTTTGAGTCGAGTTATATAAAATAACAAACTTTTCATACATACTAAGGGACTCATCCCCACCATCTATTTAAAAAGAAATCAATGGTTGAGATTAAAAACATTTTAATATTTCACCCATTTTTTATAATTTAAGTATCTCTTAAACCGTTAATCGTTAAGTGAAAATAATTACACCATTGCGACGAGCATTTAATTATCTTTCTATAGACGAGCACTTTGATATAGTTTCGACAAAAAAAAAAGTTCGTTTTTTTTTCACGTTTTTTTTCGTGGCCGAAAAAACCATATGTGATATTACATATCACATGTGATATAAGTGTAATATCACATGTGATTTTTTCGGCCACGAAAAAAAACGTGAAAAAAATGATTTTTTTTTGGTCGAAAATATGTCAAAGTGCGTGTCTATAGAAAGATAATTAAATGCTCATTTTAACGGTATATTTTTTTTCGCTTAATGATTAAGGGTTTGAAAGATATTAATATTTGAAGAAAAAAAAGAATGAAAGTGGGTTTTTTAAATTGTTTGGATTAATCTCATCAATTAAATCAAATAAAAATGGAGGGAAGATGGAGGGTGGAGATTAGTGGTATGTAAAAAAAAATTTGTCCTCAAATGATCTTAAATCATATAATATTAGTCTAAGTTTTTTAAGAGTCGTTCATAGTTTCACTTATACTATACATTAGAAAGCCCATTGGATTGGAATCATTGGAATTCAAAGAGGGTCCTTGTAACGTTGTTTGTTTGTTTGTTGTATAATATCTGCACACTTATAAAGAACAATAACTAATTCTCATGTCTGATGACATGCCCAATTTATATAAAGATTGACATGTTATTTTATTTATCTTTATCTCAATATTTCAATTTGTCATGCGTTGCAATCATATTATTATGTATGATTTTAAGCACAAGTATTAGACACACCAATCATTTTTCTTACATAAATTACATATCGGTCTCCATATTAGAGCAAAAGACAGTTAACAAACAGAAATTTGTATTATATCATGCTTTGATTTTGTAGTTCATACTTTAATAGCCTTTTAAAACCCACAATTACAAGAATAAATTCCTTAAGCTAAATCTAACTTAGATTGTTGCCGTGACCAACATTTCAAATACAATCACAAGCTCTTATAAAGCTATCCAACGTGCATATTAATCAAGACTTGGTAATAACTTGAAACAAGTTAAAGTATACTAGTCGGGCACCTACGCTACTCTGTTGTTATAGCAAAAGAACGATAATAATTGGCAATCAACAAAAGTGAGGATGGAGTAGAAGATGTATGCTTATAGTTTTGTTGAATTGGTCATTGTTGGATAAACCGTTGATTTCAAGTAACAAGGATGTCTGATATATCACAAATTTGTTTCTGTTTTGTATGATACACACTAGAAAATTATTCTGAACAAAAGACTTGCTTAGTGATATATGTGAGATCATCCTATCGGGTGTCTTTTTGGCAAGTAATGCTCCACCAACCCGCACTATTCCCCATTTATTATTATTTTTGCACCATTAACAATACGATTTCGTGCAATAATTCAAAGAAACGATAACCCACAAATAATTATTACTCCGAGTTACCAAGTTTTCAAGAATGATACTAAAAACAAATAATGACAAGTAACACCTATTACAAACTTATATTTATGACACATAAAAAGATTATATGATTATAACATGGAATCATGCAAAGATTAAAACCTAGAAAAATTAAAGAATCGTGTTTTTATTTTGCAATTACAAACATAACATATGCATATAGCTATATATGTATGTGTATATATGTTGCGGGGCAGGAATGTTGTGCCCTACTACCCGCCCGAACCCGATAAAAATCACGGTTAAAGCCATGAAACCCGCCCCATAACCCGATAAGCATGCCTAACCTACCTCAAAAGATTCAGGGTTCGGGTTTTTCCATGGAGTTCGGGTTTTTTGCTATCCCTAGACTTAGATGTTTATATCTTCAACTAAGAGGACGTAGCTCAAATTTTGCCAAAAACTAAATTGAGGTTTCTATTTTTGTGTTAATTTATTAGGGGCCAAGTGACGCAATAATAACTATAACTAACTTGAGGGAAATTTTCAGTCAAGATATCAAACTATTAGAAAATTTTAAGTTGGCTAGAGAAAAAAATTTGTCATCTTTGATCGGAAAGAAAATAGTTGATTAAAGGGGTGTTTGTTTATGCTTATATGCGAGCTTATTTGATTTCAGGTTATATTTTATAGGCTCCAATTTTGGCTTATTTTGAGACTTGCGGGCTTATATAAGTTTGTTATGACATGTAGACTATAAGCCCTCAAAATAAGCAGGAAAATTAAATAAACTTATAAACCCATGTATATTCTTATTTCTTAAACAAACACCCCCAAACTTGATTGAAAATGACCTTATAAACCCACCTTTTAATTATTATTTTTTT
>LBNU01001986.1:4339-31063 GCA_014162995.1 Artemisia annua | reverse complement strand
TATTTTTAGGCTCCAATTTTGGCTTATTTTGAGACTTGCGGGCTTATATAAGTTTGTTAGACATGTAGACTATAAGCCCTCAAAATAAGCAGAGGAAAATTAAATAAACTTATAAACCCATGTATATTCTTATTTCTTAAACAAACACCCCCAAACTTGATTGAAAATGACCTTATAAACCCACCTTTTAATTATTATTTTTTTATAATAATTAAAAGTTTGATTGACAGGGTTTTAGAAGAAGGGTTTAATTAAATAACACACATCAATTTTACGACTGCCGTTGTGTTCCTCTTCTTCTTCTTCCAACCAAAACCACTCTTGCTTCTTCTTCATTTTTAAGTTTTGACAATATGGCTAAACCTAGGTCCAACAATAAAACAGGTACCACTCGATCAATCCATAATTTTAATTTCTTATAATTTAACCTAAATTTTTTCTACTTATGTTATAGGTTCGAAACCAAATATGCTTACCACCAAGCCTACTACTCATTCAGGTAAACTTAAACATACACAGTTTTATTTACCTAATTTACGTTGTTTAAGTGTGTTTGGTCTTTAAATTTGCATGTAAGTTTCTTTTGTTGTTCCAATGACGTGAAACCTTTTGGAAAATTGACCTGCATCATGTTATGCATGGTTTGGAAGTTTTATACGGCATGCCATTATGCCAATTGTGTAAATATGCTACACATTTGGCGGAGACAGTAAGAGGCTAGTGTAAAATTTTTAAACTATCAGGATTTTTTTGTAATTTACCCTCCTAACAAACGGCCGATTTGTAGTGCAGTTTCTAAAAATTACTATCAAACTTTCTGGTTCCCCCTCTGTCCCTAGCCTTGCACAACTTGGTGTAGGTCAATGTTTTTACAAGTTTCATAGCATTGGAACCGAATTGGAACTTGAGTGTGGTGAAATCAAGCTTGATTGAACTAGGTGGAACAATGGTGAAACTTATTCAGAGTTTATGTTTTAGCTTGTTTTATCAATTTTGAATTAGTGTTTGGCGTTTTAACTTGTTACTAAAGAGTAACTAAGTTTTGATAATTGTTATACCTAGGTAGGAGGTCCATTCACGTGTGTTTGATCTTTGTTTCAGCACTGTCAAACTTTTTGAAAATATGACCTACATCGTGTAATGCTTGGTTACAGTATTGTTCACATGCCATGTCAATTGTGTAAAATGATGACATGGTGTCCTCAACACACCTTGTCTCCTATTTTAGTATTTTTCACAATTGGCACGTTACGTTACGTTAGCATACTTAACCTAGTAATATGGTTTTTTGGTTAATTTTTATTTGGTCTAACAGCACAGGACCAAGATTGATACACACGTCGTAAAACCATTAAAAGAAAGCTTGTGTGACATAGGTGGAATGATGGTGAAGCTTTGTTTTTATTATAATGACATTGGCAAAATAAAAGTATGATCTAAGTACTACATAAACATGTGTCACAACACGAAAAATCGTAGTTCACAATTGTCCCACCTAGGCTAGTCAAACTTCTTTTAGAATGTCCAACCACTGAAGTTTCATATTTGCAGCAGACCTGCATTATGTACTATTTGGTTACATGTGTGAACTCTTCACGCCGGTTATGTAAAAATGTTGACATGGTATCCTGGGAACACCTTTTCAACTATTTTAGTATTTTACAGAACCGGCATGTGACGTTAGCATATATAAACTCGTAATACTGGCAGGTCAACTTTTAGTATTTTCATAGCATTGGAACAAAATTGGAACTTCCATGACGGAATCTTTAAAAGAAAGTTTAAGTAGTAACATAAGTGGATGTTGAACGATGGTGAAATTTGTTTACTATCTGGTGACATTTACGCAAATAATAGTATGATCATCTGTTACATAACCGTCTTGCACCACACATCTATAAAATCAAGATCTCAAATGTATTGTATTAGTTTGAACCGACTTTGAGACCTGTAGTTCATCACTACAGTTACATATGGATACTATTTATATATGGCATTTTGTAAGTTCTCTCACATTATTAGTTTAGTCTAACTTCTATTGTTATTAATGGCTCATGGGTTATTGCAAAAGTAATATAAGGATATGACAAATTAAAATTGTTATCCTTTTGTTTTTTTCATGTATTCTCAGTTGACTTAGTTTGAAATCATGCTATAGGGAAGAACGGGGGTCGTAAAAGAAACCGCTTTGAAGATAAGAAAAGACAACATATTCCATCCTCACCAAGTGATTCAGGCAAGTGAAACTAGTTACTTTTAAGATGTTATTTGGGGGATTTTAAGGTTTAACTTAGTGTAATCTGAAATTGATATCAATTCTGCTATTGTGTTTCACATCACACATTATTCTGTTCGCTGCACGTGTTATAAAGTTTAAAATAGTTGCTGTGTTTCTAACTGGCTCAAAATAGTCTTAATGTATATTAACTGTTGTTTATAGCAAACACCAAAATAGTAAATACAAACTTCTATGATTAATATTTATATAGACAATTACAGCTCTTAAAGGTTTTCTTTACGGGTTGCAGGAACTTCATCTGAAGAACACTCTGAGGAACACTCAGATATAGCTTCAGAAGATGAACAAGAAGAGGAGGTGGCTGTTTACAGAGAACCATCAATGTACGATAATTTGTTGAAGATACTTGGGTCAGCTAGTGAATCTATTGCTGATGCTTACAAGAGGAGGTAGTCTGTATTTACCAAAAATTTTGACCTGTTTTCACTTTTTACACATCTTTTTTGCATTCTGCAAGAAAATAATGCACAGTTCTTTGCATTCACTGCATTCATAGTACCAAAGATATGCAGTTGTCTGAGTTTTTATTATTTTAGCTGTTATATTAAAGCAACTATGGTTTGTCGCTTCTATTTCGTGTAGACAACGTGCAGAAGAAGGTAAAAGTGACACGGATGAGGCTGAGGAAGACGAGGAAGATGATTTGGAATTAAGTGGTTCTGATGAAGAAGAGGATGGTAAGAAGCACCTAGTTGAAAGATTCTAAAGAATTGTACACTTTGTGATTTTAACTTTTATTATTCTGAATTTGATAATTAGAAGCTGAAGAAGGCGATTTGGACCCAACTAATGTAGAAGAAGCTAGTGTGGCTGACATGGAAGAACATAGTGAAGATGATGCTGCCGAGTTATCTGATACGGAAGAAGAAGAAGAATACACGGAAAATACTAGCTCTATTGCAAACGAATCAGAAAGCCCAAGGTATTCTGATATTTTATTGTTTGTTATTTGTTAAAAATAGAACATAAGCAACATCATTTATTTGTGGGCAAGGGTTTTTATTTGGACGGTATAGAAGAAATATTTATTTAGACAATAGCATGTTATATATATTTAAATTTTGCGATCAGTTTTCTTGCAAGGATGGTAGGTTAAGCTTTTAGGAAAGAAAAAAAGAAGAAGAATGGTAGGTTAAATTAAGTTCTGTTTTATTGTGATATTTGCTGCAGTTCATTTTCTAATCACCTGGGCTCTAAATTGTTGAAAGAAGAGGTTGAAAGTCTTTCAGCAAATAAAGGAAAATATAAATGGGAAGTTGACGCAGTTAACTGCAAGTGGGTAGCAACTAAGGAACCACATTTAGAGGTATTTTGGCTATTATGCCGCAATTTTATTTTGCATGTTTCTTTATAATCTTGTAGTCAATCAATCATGTAATTTTGTGTTCTTCGATCTGTATTATGTTTGCAGGATTCTTACACAAGTCCTCCTTATGGTCTAAATCAGAAATTATATGACCATTGGTTGAATACTTACAAACCGTCTGGCGGGCAAGATCTGCATTCATCAAGACAGAGATCATTCTTTTCTCTTTGTAAGTAAATGATTAAAGTCATTATGTACTAGTTTTCTGTTCTTTTTGGCAATAGAGTTGATATATTGATAATTTGACAATGTACAAAGACTGCAAATAGAAAGCCACCAGTTTGAGAACATATTGAGCATTATATAGCCTATCTGGTTAGCTTCTGATCTATCTATTTATTTATATAGGCAACAGCTATCGGGATATATTGCACCACAACAAGAAGCCATTTTATCTTAAAGGCAGGGAAGAAGACTCAAGCATCATGGACGGCTACTTGTTGCACTCGGTGTGTACATTTGTTATTCAAATTTTATGTTTCTGTAAAATCATAAATGAGACTTTTCTAGTATAAAGGGTTTTTTATGCACAGCTAAATCACGTATTCAAAACAAGAGATATTGTGACAAAGAATGAGAAAAAGTTGGCAAAAGAAAAAGAGTCCAAGACCGAGGGAATTTTAGACAGCGAGAGTTTTCTTGATCAAGGATTTACTCGTCCCAAGGTAAACTATATTACTTTGCAGAGTGTATAAAAACCTCTTACGATATTTTCTCTTCTATAAACAGTTTTGAGCACTAATTATTGGAATCATATTCAGGTGTTGATCTTATTGCCATTTGCAAGCATTGCTTTCAGAGTAGTTAATAGGCTGATTGAACTGACCCCTTCAGGAAATAGGGTAGGTGCAAATCTTACACGATGAATAATTTATAATAATATGAGACCTGCAAATTTTGATTCTTCTTTTCGGTTTCAACAGGCTACCGTGGACCACATTGGGCGCTTCTCTGATGAGTATGGCACTGGACGGGCCGATGACCAGGAGGGCGAGGATGGTATGGCCAAAACATGGAAAACTTCAAAGCCATCAGATTTCCAGTCACTTTTTGGAGGGAATAATAACGATCATTTTATGGTCGGCATCAAGTTTACCAAGTAATTAGTGTCCTTGAAATAAAAATTTCATTTATATGCATGGGGCAGGACAATATGTCCTTGAAATTATATTATGGCCTTCGTATATTGTTTTTGGTTATCCTCATTTTTGTTGGTTCTAGTGCTCTAATTTTAATTTTGATGTTGTATTTGTAGGAAGACCATAAAGTTGGAAAGTGACTTTTATACATCAGACATTATTGTTGCCTCTCCTCTCGGTTTAATCACTGTGAGTATATGAAATAAAGCTAATTTCAGTTTCAAAATACTGTGTATTGTATATGTTAAATTGAGTTTGCATGATCTTCTTCATTTGGTTATTGCCTCTCATTTGACTAAATGTACGTAATTGATTTGTTTCTTCTAGAAAATCGGGGAGGCTGAAGCGGATAAAGAAAAAGATGTGGACTACTTGTCTTCTATTGAGGTACTTCTTGCTTAATATCATCGTATTTATAAGGTGAAACAGATACACACACAACACAGAGAAGTTTATGCTTATTAGCTGCTAATGTCAGGAGCTCTTGTGTGTAGGTGCTGATTGTTGATCATGCGGATGTCATAACAATGCAGGTAAACTGTCGGGATAGAAGGTCGTTTGACTCTTTTCTATTGTTTTCTTTTTTATCTAATTTTCAATATCCCTGTTGCAGAATTGGTCCCACGCGAAAACTGTTGTTGAGCAGCTGAATCGTATACCATCAAAGCAGCATGGAACTGATATAATGCGCATAAGACCATGGTATTACTCTAATACCAGCTTGATACAAACTTTAATCTTTAACCATATTTTCTGTCTGTACTCTTAAGCTGTTTAATGCATAGGTATCGTGATGGACACGCTCGGTTTTATCGGCAGACGATTATATTAGGATCTCATGTAAATCCAGGTAAAAATCTAGGTTTGATAAAGGTTTTATCATAGACAATTGATGGTCGGTATTGTTATTTTAGAATGTTTAGGGCCTTATAGATGTGGGGTTATCTATTTATCTTATATATGATATATGTGACTACTTCTGAATTTATCTTGTTTGTTTTTATTTTCATTCACCAGATATTAATGCTGTGTTTAACAAGCACTGCCTCAACTACAAAGGAAGGGTGAGGAATTTTTTTGTTTGTTTATGTCTGCTTCTTGTACACATAAATAGTTGAGAGTCTTCAGTTGTGTCTTGTTAATTTACTTTTAAGAAAAAATTGATCTACATGCGCACACCTGAAAGAAGGAAATTATTGATCTACATGTTTTAGTTTGATATTCTATACGACTATACCTCAATGCTTCCTCCATCCGTATGACTTCTTTGACATAGTTTGAATTCTAAATTTGCAGGTGAAACTGTTATGTGAGCACAAAGGTGTTCTTCCAAAAGTGTTGCTTCAAGTGAGACAGGTTTGTATTTCAAAAATCTCTGTAAAATTTAAACCTACAACGCGCAACACCGATTTTTGTAAAGGTGATTTATCACTGTATACTAGGTAGAGATGTGTTCTAACTATTCCTTGCGCATTGACCATTTAACTTCCAGATCTATGATCGTATTGATACCGAATCACTAGTGGATGCTGATGATGCCCGCCTTGATTACTTCAAAAACAAGGTATGATTGTTCATTTCTCTTCACAAACGGGTCAAATAAGTTTTAGCTAAGAGAAACGGGTCAACCGGGTTAAGATTTAGCTAGTCTCTGTTTAACCCATTTTGATCTTTAACCCAACCCGCTAATCTTGGCACGGGTAGCTGAGTTTGACCCGTTCATGTGAAGGGGTTCTTTTGCGTACAGATTAGTTAGCCAAAGGTCTAAAAAGATCACAATAATGTACTGACATTTGACATTTTCTATGTGTTTTTTAGGTGTACCCAAAAATTAAAGATTCTGGCCAGGTATTATTTAATCTATAATCAACTTAACGTAATGCTTCCACTTTCTGCTACGTGGTTTGATATTAAATACCATACTCATGCAGGGTGGGATTATGATCTTTATTAGTTCGTACTTTGATTTTGTTCGTGTACGGAACTTCTTGAAGTCGGAAGATGCATCCATGTGCTTGCTTGGAGAGTGAGATTATTTTTCCTTCAAATTTGCGTGTATTATTTTGAAACACAGTTTTCTGACATCTTTGACTCCTTTAGGGATACAAAAAATAGTGATATATCTCGAGCGCGAGGTTGGTTTTTTCAAGGAAAGCGAAAGATCATGTTGTACACTGAGAGAGCCCACTTCTATTACAGACACAAGGTAAGTTAAGCTCCCGTGATTGTTTGTCTGCGGTAAGAAGCTTGATACATGTTATTATGTTGAATATGTTGGTTTGCGGTATAGGTGGAAATCTCAAGCCTTATATATTGGTTGATTTTTGTTAGTTATATCTCAAACGAAACAGATTAGTTAATATAAATTTAGCTAATGGGGAAACATGTCAATCTGGTTAAAAGGCGTTCAAAGTCTGTTTTTTATTCATACAAAGTAGTTATTTGAAGACTAATGATTAATTTTGTAATAATATCGCTTTTGGGATCATTATCAACTTATTAAATATATACATGAATCTCTTGAGGAAAAAGATATAGATTGCGAGTCAACTAAACCTTTCACGCCCATTTTGACCTGTTTCAACTTGTTTTAGTGTTACCACAATTGTGCTTTCCAGCAGTTTTAAGATACGGAAGTTCATCTTTTTTGTTTTGTTACGTAATTCTAATTTACGTATCAATGAAAACAGATTCGCGGGATTCAGAATTTGGTAATTTATTCTCTTCCTGAGAGGAAAGAGTTCTACCCCGAGGCATGGTCTTCTAACCCTAAGTTTTGTTTATTTTAGGATAAATATATATTTTGGTTAGTTATTTTACTCATAATGTGCTTCTTATGTGAGTGCAGATAGTCAATATGCTCGAAGGATCGAATAGCATGAACTGCACAGTGCTTTTCTCTCGCTTCGATCTTCTCCGGGTAACCATTATTCTTTACTAGCCTTCCATTTGAATTTATATTATAGAGGTGGCAACTTAGGGGAGTTAAGGGTGACGGGTCAGGTTGACCTCAAATATGCTAACGTTACTGTTTCGGTAATAATCATATTCCAGGATAAATTAGTAATTTCAAATATGCTTTGGGTGATTTTCGACCCTTATAACCAGCTATCTATTTTTTCTTATTAATCTTCTAATTTTACGATAAATCTTCTAATTTTACGAGTCAATGCATAAACCGAACTTACTACATGAGTGGAATCAACCACCCGTATTTTTTCCCCTTTCTTGTATTGTTTATACTCTCTCTTTTGTTCAGCTGGAGAGAATTGTTGGTACTGCCCCGGCAAAAAGAATGGTGACATCAGATAAGCGTATCTTCACTTTCTGTTAATGAACCTCTAACTATCCGTCAAGAGTGGAGTGAGAACTAAAAGATGCGCAATACTGCAAGAGAATATAAGGTTGATAACGAACATGTAGTAAATACATAACAGAGATGCTTCTATTGGCTTGTTTTACTCGCAATTCAGTATTTTCAATCAGTTTTGTTCCCCTTTTATATATCGATGGAAAAAAGAGCTTACGCTTTTAATGGTTCAAATATAAGTATCAGTTAGTGTAGGAGTTAAGTGGCTCCCAGATACGACTGTGTCCTATCTTCATTGATTAATTGAGATGTTCAGCTTTTTGATGTATTTATAAATTGGATAAGTTTTCCCATAATATATGTTTAGTCCTCTCGAGAATCGACACTGATGACAATTTTTTTTTGATGAACTCGACTAGAGGATTCCTTTATATCTGCATCTTTTGAGATAGTAGTGGAACTTGCATCGGATTCCACCTGTGAAGTTCCGGCATTTGGAGTTGATCATCAATAGTTGAATAACGGGGTTAAGGGGTTGTTTCTTTTTATCTTTAGAATGTCTTAGTGGTAAGAGTAGTGGGCCCAAGCATTATATTAATGTTTTTTTGTTTGTTGGGGTCCACCCATTTACCTTAAATCATCTATATCACAAAGGCAAATAAAACTCACCCTTCCCCATCCAGACTCACTAAAGGAAAGGGTCCCACAAGGGTCCCACTTGTCACTTAATTCCCAAATAAAAAGAAACACACCCTAAACTAAAGTGAGAATTATTAAAACCTACCACTGAATGACATGACATAATGATAAGTTATTTGGTTTTCTCACAAGAGGTTATAGTTTAAACCTCGCTGATCATCAATAGTTGAATAACGGGGATAGTCAATAAGGTATTTGGATTCCACCTGTGAAGTTCGGGCATTTAGAGTTGATCATCAATATTTGAACGGGTTAGTCCACTAAAGTGAGAATTATTAAAACCTACCACCAGAAACAGACCCAGAATTTCTAGGTGCTGCACAATTTTTTTTTTTGGTAAAGACCATAAAATAACAACCTACTTTCTCCATTTTACCGAGATGAAACACGTACTTTTTTTATCAACATTTAAGCCAACTAAACTTGCAAATATTGTTCTAAGGTCAACAAAAATACTGATTATATTAAAAATAATAATTGAAATGACTATATTACCCTTCTCTTCTTAAACTATACCCATCATCTTCTTCCAGCTTTTCTTACCCACCAAACTCCAACCATATATCATGCCTCCAAATTCACTCTCTCGAACACTAACCACCAAACTCCAACCACCACAGCAAACCATAAACCCATTATCACACTACCACCAAACCAAACCAAACTCCTAGAATCAAACCTAGTCACACTACTTGACACAACCAACAACCTTAACCAAACCAAACAAATCCACGCGCACATCATCCGTAAACACCTCCATCAATCCAGCTATGTTGTCACTAAGCTCATCCGTGTCTTAACTTCTAAATTCAATGTCCCAGTTGACCCATACCCGTTTAACATATTTAACCAAGTCAAAAACCCGAACCCATTTTTATACACTTCTGTAATTCGCGGATATGTAAAGGAGGATAATGGTTTAGTTAAGGCTGTTGATGTTTATAAATGTATGAGACGAAATGGGGTTGGCCCTGTTTCGTTCACTTTTACGGCTTTGTTGAAGGGTTGTGATCATGGGGTTTATGGGGGAGTTGGGGGATGCGCGTAAGGTGTTTGATGAAATGTGTGTGAGAGATTTGATTTCGTGGACTACTTTGATTGTGGCGTATGTGAGGGTTGGGGATATGGGGGAAGCGGGTGTGTTGTTTGCCGGGTTGGGTGTGAAGGATATGGTGGCGTGGACGGCGATGGTTATGGGGTTTGCGCAGAAGGGGAAGCCGAGAGAGGCGTTGGAGTGGTTTGATAAGATGGTGGAGGCGGGGGTGGAGATGGATGAGGTTACGTTGGCTTGTGTGATTTCGGCTTGTGGTCAGTTGGGTGGTTAGTGTTCGAGAGAGTGAATTTGGTGGTTGTACTCTCGATGACTACTGCATCTGTAACAAATCCACCCTTTTATTCAAGTCTAGATTGAGGGGTCAGTTGGGTGGTTAGTGTCCGACACCATCATGGAAGTGAAAGACAAGATATGTGAAATAATGGTGTAGTTTAAGAAGAGAAGGGTAATATAGTCATTTCAATTATTATTTTTAATATAATAAATCTTTTTGTTGACCTTAGAACAATATTTGCAAGTTTCGTTGGCTTAAATGTTGATAAAAAAGTACGTGTTTCATCTCGGTAAAATGGAGAAAGTAGGTTGTTATTTTATAGTCTTTACTTTTTTTTTTAATGATTATATAAGTACTAGAGTTGCCAAATAAAAAATTTATTAGGTAAAATTGGGGGTAGCACGTCTCAAGAAAAGACATATTTTATAAATAATTTATACTTCGTGACTTAAAATTGGCCACACCCGTCTCCCGTGTGGGTCCGTCCATGCCTACCACTAAATGACATGACATAATGATAAGGTATTTGGTTTTCTCACAAGAGGTTAATATATAGTTTAAACCTCGCTAGGCATGTCCATTAGGGGATGGAGATAGAAACGGTTCTGAGATTAATCTGGTGAAACTGTGTACATCTAAGTCAAAAAGTCTCGCTCTTTCGAGATAAACTTCAAAAAAAAACCCTCATCTATTTACTCGTTTATAGTGAGAATTATCAATAAGATATTCTCATCCTGCCAAATAATATTGCCATGCTTCAAAAGGTAGTCATTAGAGATTCCATTATGAGTTAACTGCAAAAATCATCCATGTCGTTTGTTTAATTCGACACTATCATTCTTATCGAATTCCATTATGCGTATTCTTAAACTTGAATAAATACACCACCCGTTTATGTGGTTGTTGATTTTTAACGGACTGGTCTTTTAACCAAACGTCCGTTAAATGCCATCCATTGAGGTTACTTACGTGAAGATAATTTCAATTTCTTACATATCATCTTCAACCTTTAGTATTTTCATAAATTTTTAGTTTTTCTTTAATTCTTATTCAAAGTTTCAAACTATACATGGGCTATCAAATTTATATGGGATAATTCCTAATCTGCCCCAGTTGCCCAACGCATTTGCTTTTCTAGACGGAATCTTTGATGTTTCTGTATTTAGACCAGGGCAACCAGTACTTTTTGGGCAACTAAAATCTGCAAATGACAAGTGTCACTTTACGGATTACAACGGGTAACTTGTGTATTTTAGGCAACCGGTGTACTTTTTGGGCAACTGGCGGCCTTCATGTCGAACAAGTGTCGACATATGGGTGGCTAAATTCAAGTTGCCCAGGGCAACTAGTCTAAAAACAGAAACATCAAAGATTCCGTCTATAAAATCAAATGCGCTGGGCAACTGGGGCAGATCGGGCATTATCCCAATTTATAAACACAACTAAGAATCAAAATCAAATACATATATAATAAAACACTTACAAACCAACCCAAAACAAAATATCATTGTACCTTAATAACTGCTCCAAATTGTGTACATGTTTTATCATCAAGATATCAAATAAAACACTTACAAACCCAGAAATCACAATCCTCAATATATCAAAACAATGTTTTAGTTTAAATCTATAGTTTTAAATATATTTGATTTCATGTTTTGTGCTTCATTCTATATGCCGTGTAGTTTACCTATTAAATAAAGCAAGCTATTAAACTATCCCGTCTTGGTCCATAGGTTCTTTTATAGAAGATATTTACACATGTCGAAGAACATGCATCTTTCCTTCTTATGGGCCAACCGATCTAACAATCAAGTTGCTCACTGGACAAAGCAGTTTGCTTTTTCTTCAAATCAATGTATTATGTAGGATATTTCTTTTCCTTATGAACTCACCTCGCTTTCGAGGAGTGATATGTTTGGTTCTTAGTTTTCGTTAATGATAAGTTATTCTTCAAAAAAATAAAAATAAAGTAAGTTGTCATTAAGTACATACAACTGCCAATGTTTAGGAAATATGGTATGTTTGTATACGTTAAAAAGATTAGGAGCAAATACAAGCTAATGCTATAAATACTAGTTATAATACCCGTGCATGCACGGGGATTTTCATAAAAATTTAATTATATAGTATTATCGTTTAAAAACAGAAATTCTTATGTATATTTTAAAAAGTTAGAGCATCAACATGTGCGAAAGTAAGAAAAATTGTTAGCAGAAATTGTAAATATAACCGTAGCATCGACCTTGTATTGGACTCTTGAGCGTATCTCCTTCCAAAGGTTATTTGATCACATGGGTTTACATATAAATAAAATTTATTTTAAATTTTTTTTACTATATGGATATATAAAAATGTACCCGTGAAAATTATGATATAAGTACAACTAATAAGTATGCATGAGTTTTTCATTATGTATTAATATCAATTAATATTTTGTAAAAATTTTATTTGATGAAAGATTTAACTTTGTTTAGCCGACATAGATGTTAATGTTGAGGTTGATGTTGTTGTTTAACTTTAACTAATATCATGTTTTACAAAATATGCGAGTTTAGTAGCACATAATGAGCGTCGATGAAGTTAAATATACTCCGTAAAGTTTTTTAAAATGTTTTTCCGGATATCCGTATATAAACTTTAAATAATAATTACATGAGTCGTTATAAGTAAAATCGTGTATATTTATTTTCATATCACAGTAACTCATACTTACCATTTGATATTTATATTACCGTTAATAATAATTTAACTGTATTTAATATTCAAACCCTTGTATGTATAAATTAAACTTTTAAATAGGATAACATGAGTTTTTATTTATATTTAATGTACATAGTAAAAAGATATTTAGTAGATGAAAATTTAAAACTAATATTTATTTTAAAAAGTATTTAAAGTATATTAAAACTAATTAGTACATTTATAAAATTCTGTAAGTTTAATGGATGGAAGTCTCAAACCAATCAAGATGCCTCAACTGGATAAATTCACTTATTTCACACAATTCTTCTGGTCATGCCTTTTCCTCTTTACTTTCTATATTGCCATATGCAATGATGGAGATGGACTACTTGGGATCAGCAGAATTCTAAAACTACGTAACCAACTGCTTTCACACCGTACGAACAACATCCGGAGCAAGGACCCCAACAGTTTGGAAGATCACTAATACTCATGTAATTGTAAACAAAGTTCATATTATAAAGTGTAGGGGGTATAAAGTGTAAGGGTTATTTGTTTATTATCTAAAGTTATCAAAAAATATGGAGATTTTTAATTTTACACTTAACTCCATATAATATATTTAAAATTCAACCACTAATGTTTTATTAATTACCTCCTCTTTTTTTAAGTTTTTATTTTCATAAATTTGACACCTATATTTTTATGTGATTTTTTCTTCAATCAAATTCTCCACCAGATTTATTAAAGTTTGACCAAAATCAATTCAATTTTGACTTTTTATTGGCCAATCATATTGCTTGATTTCGCCTATTTGTCAAAATTGAGCATTCCTATTGGTCTAATTTTTTTCCACTAAGATTGTTTTGTCAAAAAAACTCCGAAATGATGTAATTCTTTTATTATATAAAAGATTGTTTGAGTCGAGTTATATTAAATACCAACTTTTCTTACATACTAAGGACTCATCATCACCATCCATCTAAAAAGAAATCAATGGTCGAGATTAAAAACATTTTAATATTTCACCCATTTTTTATAATTTAAATATCTATTAAACCGTTAATCGTTAAGCGAAAATAATTACACCATCGCGACGAGCATTTAATTATCTTTTTATAGACGGGCACTTTGATATAGTTTCGACAAAAAAAATCTTTTTTTTTTTCACGTTTTTTTTCGTGGCCGAAAAAATCACATGTGATATTAGTGTAATATCACATGTGATTTTTCGGCCACGAAAAAAACCAACGGATTTTTTTTTGTCGAAAATATATCAAAGTGCTTGTCTATAGAAAGATAATTAAATGCTCGTTTTAACGATATATTTTTTTTCGCTTAACGATTAACGGTTTGAAAGATATTAATATTTGGAAAAAAAAAAAAAAGAATGAAAGTGGGTTTTTTTAATTGTTTGGATTAATCTCATAAATTAGATCAAATAAAGATGGAGGAAAGATGAAGGGTGGAGATTAGTCCCTTAATATGTAAAAATTTTTTTGTCCTCAAATGATCTTAAATCATACTCCCTCCGTCCCAAAATAACTGTCCTCATTTGACTTTTAGAAGTCTTAATTTCTCAACTTTGATCATTAATATTTTTTGATGTGTTATATAATAATTGATAAAAGTTATATGAATGGATTGGTTTTTAAATGTTTTTTCATTGGTACAATTTTCATCAAGTATTATATAATACATATAAAAATATTAAAGATCAAAGTTGAGACATTAAGACTTTAAAAAGTCAAATGAGGACAATAATTTTGGGACGGAGGGAGTATAATATTAGTCTAAGTTTTTTAAGAGTCGTTCATAGTTTCATACTTATACTATACATTAGAAAGCCCATTGGATTGGAATCATTGGAATTCAAAGAGGGTCCTTGAACGTTGTTTGTTTGTTTGTTGTTTAATATCTGCACATTTATAAAGAACAATAATAGAGATAACTAATTATCATGTCTGATAACATGCCCAATTTATATAAAGATTGACATGTTATTTTATTTATCTTTATCTCAATATTTCAATTTGTCATGCGTTGCAATCATATTATTATGTATGATTTTAAGCACAAGTATTAGACGCACCAATCATTTTCCTTACATAAATTACATATCGGTCTCCATATTAGAGCAAAAGACAGTTAACAAACAGAAATTTGTATTATATCATGCTTTGATTTTGTAGTTCATACTTTAATAGCCTTTTAAAACCCACAATTACAAGAATAAATTCCTTAAGCTAAATCTAACTTAGATTGTTGTCGTGACCAACATTTCAAATACAATCACAAGCTCTTATAAAGCTACCCAACGTGCATATTAATCAAGACTTGGTAATAACTTGAAACAAGTTAAAGTATACTAGTCGGGCACCTATGCAACTCTGTTCTTATAGCAAAAGAACGATAATAATTGGCAATCAACAAAAGTGAGGATGGAGTAGAAGATGTATGCTTATAGTTTTGTTGAATTGGTCATTGTTGGATAAACCGTTGATTTCAAGTAACAAGGATGTCTGATATATCACAAATTTGTTTCTGTTTTGTATGATACACACTAGAAAATTATTCTGAACAAAAGACTTGCTTAGTGGTATATGTGAGATCATCCTATCGGGTGTCTTTTTGGCAAGTAATGCTCCACCAACCCGCACTATTCCCCATTTATTATTTTGCACCATTAACAATACGATTTCGTGCAATAATTCAAAGAAACGATAACCCACAAATAATTATTACTCCGAGTTACCAAGTTTTCAAGAATGATACTAAAAACAAATAATGACAAGTAACACCTATTACAAACTTATATTTATGACACAGAAAAAGATTCTATGATTATAACATGGAATCATCCAAAGATTAAAACCTAGAAAAATTAAAGAATCGTGTTTTTATTTCGCAATTACAAACATAACATATGCATATAGCTATATATGTATGTGTATATATGTTGCGGGGCAGGAATGTTGTGCCCTACTACCCGCCCGAACCCAATAAAAATCACGGTTAAAGCCGTAAAACCCGCCCCATAACCCGATAAGCATGCCTAACCTACCTCAAAAGGTTCAGGGTTCGGGTTTTTCCATCGAGTTCGGGTTTTTTTTTTGCTATCCCTAGACTTAGATGGTTATATCTTCAACTAAGAGGACGTAGCTCAAATTTTGCCAAAAACTAAATTGAGGTTTCTATTTTTGTGTTAATTTATTAGGGGGCAAGTGACGCAAATATATAACTAACTTGAGGGAAATTTTCAGTTAAGATATCAAACTATTTTTCCAATCAAAAGTAACAAACTTTGTTTTCTCTATTGAATTTGGGACATTATGTTACGTATTTAACGGTTTTCCATTTATTTTCATCATTTCATGCCTACCGCCGCCACCACTAACCCGACCCACCATCACCATCAACCACCGCCGTCACCACCAACCCCACCCACCACAACTGCCATCACCACCAACCCACCTGCTATCGTTTTGACCCCTAACGCCACACGTCACTGTTGAAACCACCTAAGCCACTTACCACCATCATCACCACTAACCCTGCCCACAACCGCCATCACCTCTAACTTCACCTACCACCGATCGACATCATCCTTTACTATTTAACAATGATTGGTGGGCTTCAGGTAACAATGACGGTGTGTGAGCTTGGTGGTGATTGCGGTGTTGGTCAGTGGTGATGATGCTGGACATGAAATGATAGAACTTAGGTTGGTGGCAATGGTGCGGCATGGGCTTCGGTTTGGGGTGATGCCGAGCGGCAACACCACCGCAAGTCATGCGGCATCGAACGGTTTCATGCTTCACGGCATATATTGCCGAAGCGGTGTGAAGAAAAAGTGAACGTTGAACATTTAATGATTTGAATGTTGGGGTATGTTTATGACCGTTGGGGAGAGCGTGTATAAACAAAAAAAAATTGCTAGTATATATATTAGACGAAAACATAGTGAAAACTCACTTTCAATCTTATATAACACAAACAATTCACAAATTTTTACAATGGTTTCATCATCTTCTTCTTCATCCGACTCGATATTTATTCCGGAGGAATCGTCCGAACTATGGGTATCCGGTAGTACCATATCAAACTTTTTAGCCGTGATCGATTGAATTGAAGACACGGCAAGCTCTACCGATACTCGGTAGTCTGTAACCCGTTTTCGTCAAAAAGCTTTACAAACCCTTATGGACGACTATTTCGTGGAACGACCAAAGTTTAGCGACAATGTTTTTCGTGATAGGTTTCGTATGAATAAAAGCTTGTTTTTAAGAATTGTTAGTGATGTTGAAGCGAGGTTCGAATGGTTTCAAGAGGGCTATGATGCAAGGGAAAAAAAAGTTTCACGATGTTACAAAAATGCACGTCGGCCATAAGGCAACACGCTACGGGTGAACCTCCGGATAGATTTGATGACTATTTAAACATGGCGCGAAGAACGTCAGGTTATAATTTTTTTTTAAGTTATCGTTATTTTTTATACTCTTGTTTATTTTTTTATACTCTCGTTATTTTTTTTTTAATTTTAGTTATTTATTTATTTATTTTAAACTTGTCGTTGTTATTATTTTTTTTAAAGTTATCGTTATTAAATTTTTTTTATAGGAGAATGCCTTGATCATTTTTGCCATGCGATTATTGAATTATATGGTCGAGAGTTCTTACGTAGGCCGACATCTCATGACGTTGCACGCTTATTCGAGGCACATGAAGAAAAACATCACATTCCTGAAATGCTTGGTAGCATTGATTGTACACATTTCGTTTGACGTAATTGTCATAGACATTCGAAAGACCAATATAAGCGAGGTGATCACCAATACCCTACTATTAGGCTTGAAGCCGTTGCTTAAAACGATTTGTGGATTTGGCATTCGTTTTTTGGTCCTCCCGGTGCAAACAACGATATCAATGTTTTGAATCAGTCTCCATTGTATCTTACGGAGCGAAATGAAACAGCGCCAAATAGTTCATTTCATGTAAATGGACGGCTTTACAAACGTGGATATTATCTTACCGATGGAATCTATCCTACGTATTCAACGTTTGTTAAAGCATATAAGTTTCCCACTGACCCGAAGGAAAAGAGATTCAAGAAGCTACAAGAGTCTGCAAGAAAAGATGTCGAGCGAGCTTTTGGTCGTCTTAAGGCAAAATGGATTATTCTCAATCATCCTCTCCGGGCTATGACGGTCAAAAAGATTCGACAACTCGTTTATACGTGTATCATATTTCACAATATGATTTTAAAAGACGACCAGGTAGCAATATCACCGGTTCATATAATGGATCACACGGTCGCGCCAGTTTATGACGATAGTGTATTAGCGGAGTTACTCGACGAAGATATCCATTACCGTCTCCGATATGATCTTACGGAGCATGTAGACGCTCAAGACTTACCATACCTCGATGACTAATTATTATTATTATTATTATTATTATTATTATTATTATTATTATTATTTTTTAATTATTATGTAATTTTCTATTAATTATGTTTTTTTAAGTATTATGTAATGTTCTTTTAATTATTAATGAAATAGTTATGTTTTTATTAAATTGTTTAATATAATTTATGAAAATAAAAAATAAAAAAATAAAATTAGTTGAGGTATGTTGAATCATGGTTGCCACTAAAAAAGTATGGTGAGATATGGTTGAGGTATGAGATCAGGTGGAATGATATTATTGATGAGTGGTGAGGTATGGAGTTTTTGTTGAATCTTGGTTGCCACCACCCTTAACAGAATATTAGAAAATTTTAAGTTGGCTACAGAAAAAATTTGTCATCTTTTATCGGAAAGAAAATAGTTGATTAAAGGGGTGTTTGTTTATGCTTAAATGCGAGCTTATTTGATTTCGGGTTATATTTTAAAGGCCCCATAAAGCCTCAAAATAAGCTGGAAAATTAAATAAACTTATAAACCCATGTATATTCTTATTTCTTAAACAAACACCCCCAAACTTGATTGAAAATGACCTTATAAACCCACCTTTTAATTATTATTTTTTTTTATAAGAAAATAAAATTTCCGTTAGTTAATTAAAAGTTTGATTGACACGGTTTTAGAAGAAGGGTTTAATTAAAAAACACACATCAATTTTATGACTGCCGTTGTGTTCCTCTTCTTCTTCTTCCAACCAAAACCACTCTTGCTTCTTCTTCATTTCTAAGTTTTGACAATATGGCTAAACCTAGGGCCAACAATAAAACAGGTACCACTCAATCAATCCAGAATTTTAATTTCTTATAATTTAACCTAAATTTTTTCTACTTATGTTATAGGTTCGAAACCAAATATGCTTATCACCAAGCCTACTACTCATTCAGGTAAACTTAAACATACACAGTTTTATTTACCTAATTTACGTTATTTAAGTGTGTTTGGTCTTTAAATTTGCATGCAAGTTACTTTTGTTGTTCCAATGCCGTGAAACCTTTTGGAAAATTGACCTGCATCATGTTATGCATGGTTTGGAAGTTTTACATGCCAATTGTGTAAATATGCTACACATTTGGCGGAGACAGTAAGAGGCTAGTGTAAATTTTTTAAAATATCAGGATTTTTTTTAATTTACCCTCCTAACAAACCGATTTGTAGTGCAGTTTCTAAAAATTACTATCAAACTTTTTGGGTCCGCCTCTGTTGGATCACTGAAAGTACCCAAGCGTTCCTTAACTAGGATTTGAACATAAAATAACCTAAGTGTTAGATTCCCTTAAACACAATCAAGTCACTGAGTGAACAGTCACTCAGTGAGTCATCTTCAGGATGTTTAGAACAAGCCTAACGAAGAAAGGCTTTCCATTCAGTGAGGCGGACTCTCAGTGAATGGCATCTAAGCCAAAGAAGAAGATGATGGATTCAGTGAGCGATGACAACAGCTCACTGAATCCCCAAGTCTCCTCACCAACTATAGAGACCAAAGAAAGCTGCTTGAAGACTGAAGATTAGGCGGGATTGGGAGGGAAAGTTTGAACTGTTTCAATAAAGTGCTTTATCACTTTATAAGTCAAACTTTCCTTATTTGGCTACAATCCAGCCTATAGCTAAAAAGGTTATATGTCTTCTAACCCAATATGGGTTGTCTTCAACAGTGCAAAAGATCTTCTAAAGATTTATCTTTAGAAGTCTTTTATCTATTGGATATTAGTATGTCATATACTTGTGTATAAATAGGATCATAAAGAGGAGAAAAGGGTAAGTTTGTGTAATTAATGCTTAGACATTCACAAACCCTTTTCTCCTCCAAAGAACATACTTGTACTCGAGATAGCTCGATTGTACCTTAGTTGTCACTTAAGCTCAACTTAAGTTTAGTGAGGAGAAACACACCATACTTGTCGTTTCAATCCCAAGTGTTTATTCCGCAAACACTTGGGTATAATTCTTTGATTCATTTCTAATAAGAATTAAACGTTGAAAATTACCTTGTGTTTTGATTTACGTTTCATTCTTATTCTTGTTTTATTAAAGAACTTCATTACATCATTATGTCATAATACACGTTTAGATTAACTCTACAGTTAACTTAACCGAGTAAACGGGACCAACAAGTGGTATCAGAGCCTCTGGTTTATAAAACTTTCCTAAAACCACAGAGTGCTCAAAGTTTTTAAAATCAAGATCCCAAAATGGCTGATAATGATGTACCCCAACTAGTCGATAAAAAGGGAGGAAGCTACTCTGCTACTGCTCCCTGACTTGAAGTTGGTAAATTTAACAAATGGAAAAAGCGAATGCTTTGCTATTTGAACGGGATGGAACCTTATTACATTAAGCTTATTAATGAAGGTCCATATATCCCAAAAACAGCTGAAGGTTTAGTTAAACCTGAAGGTCAGTGGACTATAGATGAGAGGAGGGTGGTCAACCAAGACCAACGTCTAAAATGCATCATTATATCATGTCTTCCTGACGATATAATGGAATCAGTCATAAATTGTCCTACTGCAAAGCAGACTTGGACTGACTTGGTTTATAGCTATGAAGGCCCCTCAGATACCAAGGAAAACAGGGTCATGGACCTGAAACTTGAGTACAATACTTTCAGGGCCAAAGACACTGAAAGTCTCTCAGAAACCTATACCCGCTATAAGACCCTCCTAAATGAACTGACCAACGATGGTGTCACCTTGTCTAAGCACGAAATCAATGTTGGTTTTGTCAACAGTCTCCCTGAGAAATGGTTAAACTTCTCTCAGGGTATGAGAAATGCTAATAACCTTCAAAATCTTGAGCTTCCTGAAATCTTTGGAAAGTACCTCTATGAGGATAACTTAATCTCAAGGAGATACCCTGAGACCAAGAAAGCTCAGGAAATGAAAAAGACCCTGACTGCTTTACCCATATCAACTGCTTTCTACTCTAATGGTATTGTGCAGGATTACCAAGAAAACTCAGATGATGAGCCTGATGAAAGAGATAGTGAGGAGTACTTAAATGATTTGCAAAATGAATTTCAACAAAGAGCACTCCTTGCTAACTCTAAACGTTTTATCAAAAGAAACAAAGCTTTTTCTAATGCAAAACCAAATGATAATGTTGAATGTTACAAATGTGGTAGAAGAGGCCATTTTGCTAAAGATTGTTTCTCAAAAACACTTTCAGAACCATCATACAAGTTTTCAGGAAATCACACCTCAGGAACTGGCAAATTTCAACCCAAAATGTTTCAGTCTCCTCAATATTTTCAAAACCATGCTGAGAAAAGTTCTCAAAAAGACTTTGAAGCAAAGTATAGAAAAGCAAAAGCCAAACTTGCCCTTCTTGAAGTTGCTCCCTCAAACTCTCAGTCTCCTCAAGTTAGCAAACCTGCTCAAAACAAAAACAAGGGGCTTGTTGCTGAAACTTATGACTGGGATGAGGAAGAAGTGTCCTCAGAAGAAGAAGAAGTTCATGTCAGTGCACTGATGGCACTCTCAGATGACAACAAGCTTGCAGTTGGTAAAAGCAGTGCCAGAAATGGCGAATGGGTCAACATCACCATGAAAAAGGTAAACATCTTACTTTCTATGGATGATGAATGTGATTGGCAGTCCTATTTGAACTATATCAATGTTGATCTTAAGTATGTCGAAGAGCAAAGGCTAAATCTGTTTTCAAAGTTTAACAAACTCACATTTGAATTAAATAAGTGTAGGGATGAACTTCTTGTTTTAAAACAAGCTAAGCTTGAAAATGTTACACTTCAAATTCAAAATACTGAACTTGTCAAACAAAACCATGCTCTTCAAGAAGAACTTAAGAAAGAAAAAGATATCATAGAAAGTTGGACCAAGAAAAACCCTAGAGTCTATGAAACTGTCAGTCTCATCCCTAGTACCAAAAAGAAGGTAATAGGAGAGGATCAACTTCCTGAATCCTCTGAAGGGACTCCTAGTCAAACGACTTTCTTGCCTGCTGGCACATTCCTTGCAAAAGAGATGAATCCCAAGTCAAAGGACTGGATTGAAAGACCCAGTCCTGAAGGCAATATTCCTAATTTTGACACAGGAAAGATTTTGTTGCCTGAAAGTCAGGCCATCAAGGAGTTACTTGGAGTCACTGACAATGTCAGCAGTACTGATGATGTCAGTGAATCAGATTCAATTACCCAAACTCCTTTGCCACCACTCAAAGTGCTTCAGGGGGCTGAACCCTGTTCAACCATAGGACCTCTAGTCTACTCTCAACACTCTCCCAAGGAGAAGGTGGGACTAGGCACAACGATCCTGAAAATCCCCAGCACTAAACAAAACAAGCAAACTGCAACCACCACTGAAGTTTCTACACCATCCGTCTCTACTGAGATTAACAATGTCAGCACTAAATCCAAGGTTGATCAGTTGACTGAACTAGTTAGGAAGCTGAGTGAAAGGCTGGAATCAAATGATAAAACCTCATCTAAGGATAAGGAACCAGCTTCAGCTTCCTCTAGTACAACAAAAACTAAGGCCATCAAGAAGCCACTTAAAAAGTGTGAGCTATGCAGTTACACAAACCACACCACTGATAACTGCTACAGAATCCTATTTTGCATGATATGCAAACAAGAAGACCATAGGACTTCTGATCACACCTCTTTCGTCACATCTTTGAAAAATCAAGCAAACTACAAGGCTCTGGCTCATACGTATGCTTCGACTTCAAAGCAAACCCTGAAACCAAAAGCTGTGCCTCTTAAACCCTGCACACACTGTGGTTTCAATGACCACCATCCAGTAGACTGCCTGATGTATCCTTGCTGTGACATATGTGGAGATCCCTCACATGATGCTTCAGGACATGACAAGGTCATCAAAGCTAGAAAAGGACTGACATCAAATGTCCCCCAGACACCTGAGTCCTCTTCAAGCTCAAAATGCACAACTTGTGGAAGCAAAGTCCACTCCACTTCTGATCATGAGTCCATGAATAAGTTTAAGAAATCCTTGAGACCCAAACCCACCAAAAAGTGGGTCAATAGAAAGAACTAATTCAGTTTACTATGTGTGTAGAAACACGCCAGGGAGCCTGTGTGGCATCTAGATAGTGGATTCTCAAGAAGCATGACTGGCGTGAAGAAGTATCTGCACAAATAAATAGAAGAACCAGGACCTAAAGTAGTATTTGGTGATAACTCATCAGCTCCCACTAAAGGTTATGGATCAGTAAACTGCAATGGTATAGTTTTCACAAGGATAGCTTATGTTAATGGACTCAAATACATCCTCATCAGTGTCAGCCAACTATGTGATGCCAAATACATAGTTCAGTTTGATGATAAGAGAGGAACCATCTTTAATGCTAACAAAGAAGTTGTGTTGATTGCTCCAAGAAGAGATGATGTCTATGTCTTAGACATGTCAACTCTCACTCAGAATGGAACTTGTCTTTTTACAAAAGCAAGTGAAGCAATCAACTGGCTTTGGCATAAAAGACTCTCTCATCTCAACTTCAAACACATCAACAACTTAGCCAAACAAAACAAAGTTCTTGGCTTGCCCTCACTGGCGTTTTCCAAAGACAAACCTTGTTCAGCATGTGAAAAGGGAAAACACCATAGGGCCTCATTCAAAACCAAACAAAACTTCTCAATCAAGAGCTGCCTTCACCTTCTTCATATGGATCTCTTTGGACCCGTCAGTCCAATGTCAATTCATCATGAGAAGTATACCTTGGTCATAGTGGATGAATACTCAAGATACACTTGGGTTTACTTCCTGACCAAGAAAAGCCAGGCAGCTGAGACCATCATGTCCTCTGTTAGGAACATTGAAAACCAAAATGACATCAAAGTCAAACAAATCAGGACTGACAATGGGACTGAATTCAAGAATCAGGACCTTGAGTGTTTCTGTGATGAGAAGGGAATTTCTCAAAATTTCTCTTCTCCCTACACTCCTGAACAAAATGGAGTGGCTGAAAGGAAAAACAGAACTCTCATTGAGGCAGCTAGAACAATGTTGAATGGGTCAGCCCTTTCTAAACACTTCTGGACTAAAGCAGTCAAAACAGCCTGCTACACTCAAAATAGGTCCATCGTTGTCAAAAGGCACAACAAAACCCCCTATGAGATATTCAAGGGTAGAATCCCTGACATCCACTACTTTCATGTGTTTGGGTGTCCTGTGTTCATTCATAATCACAAGGATCACCTAGGCAAATTTGATGCCAAGGCTGATGATGGATATTTCTTAGGCTACTCACTCGTTTCTAAAGCCTTCAGGGTGTTTAACACTAGAAGAAAACAGACTGAGGAAACCTATCATGTCACCTTTGATGAAAGCATTGAAGCCATTCAGTCTTTCAACTCTTCAGTGGAAGAAATTGGTATTGATGATTCATCAAGATATCCTCCTGATGAATATCATCCTGAAAACAACTCTTCCACACAATATCAGGTTGATGCAGACTTCTCATACTACATCATTCCTCACAACCTGCCTTATCCTACCATCAGTGAGTTTGTTGAAGCTCAACAAGCACAAAATCAGATTCCTCATACTGAACCTGAGAATCTTGAAATTGTTGAAAATGATTCATTGAATGAACTCACTGAAGACCAAACTCCTGATGAACCTCAGGCTCCTACACCTTTACGTACTCCACCTCCAAATCAGGCAACAACAAGCTCAAACTCCTATCCCAGACCACAAGAAAGATGGTCTAGACATCAACACATTGAGCTTGTCAATATCATTGGTGAACCTGTCTTTGAAGGTATGCTTACTAAAAGAATGGCTGCCAAACTAACTGCAGCCTCAGCCAATGAATGTCTGTATGTAGCCTTCATTTCAACCATTGAACCTAAGACAGTTGATGCATGGTTTTGTAACCTCTCGAGGGATCTCAAGAGGCTTACAACCCCACCAGGCAGTGTACCTGACCGATGTAGTATAGGATAGTGGTAAGTACGGGGGATTGATCGTTCTCTCACATGGAATAGTGTTCGTTAGGATAGAAAAGCTACTCTATTAGGTCTAAGGGTGGAAGGAAGATTCTTTTTGTATTTTTATGTTTTATGGAAAGCAAGTAAAATCTCGGTTTTGGAAGAAGGGCGGAATTAGTTGTTAATCAACTAACCCAAGGTTACTACTTATGCAAATTAAAATAGATAAATATCTAAACTATTATGGTTGTGAAAACAATATGGAGAAAGTTGTGTTTACTTAGATTTCATTACTCCCTAACTATCTTTTACCGGTTAATTGATATTGTTAGCATTTAAATTTTATAGAAAAAGTGATGGTCGGTCTCATATGTAATATAGTGTGTCGTGTAGGTAGAATTAGTCATTGGGCCTTGGACTAGTTAAGCTAATATGTTATAAGTTAAGACTTAAGTATAAAACCAAGTCCAAGCCCAAGCCCATCAAAGCCTTTAGGGCATCCACGAATTGTACTATATATACACCTCAAACTCTCATTTGAGGTGTGTGCTTGTGTGTGTAATATGTGTGTTTTCTCTAATATAGTTCATGTTCCATACGCCTCACTTTATACATCAAGTCACCATCTTTCTCATCTCTTGTCTACATATTGTGCTTGTATTAGTGATAAAGTTGATAGATCTAAGGTCATACAAGTGGTATCAATCGCCTAACAATGATTTAGGAGGGTTTGAGTTTGTGTTTTACGTGTTTTAAAGACTTATATTCACGTTTTTCTTCAAAAATTTCGTATCTTTCTTGTTCTTTTTGTGTTTTTAACACTCTTTTGTTCACAAAATAGTGTTATAAACCTTTCTCAACAAGAAAGTTTCAATCTTTTTGGAAAAAATCAACTTTTAAAATCGTCCTTGTTTTTGTACTTGATTTCGAAATTTTAAAAATTTTCACAAAAATCATCAAGTTTTCAACTTTCTTGTAGATTTGGTGTTTTTAAGCTTAGAAGTACAAAAATCTTGGATTAAAAACGTGTTTTGGGTGTGTTCTTTGCTAAATCAAAATATGCCAAATTGTACTATTTATCGAGAACTAAGACCCTAAAATATCGAGAACCTTAGACCCTAATCTATCGAGATCCTCATAAGTTGCTCTTCTTCAGATTTGGTGGCCTACTCAGTGTTTTCTATCTTGTATAAGTTAGATATAACACTTCGACTTCGGATAACTATCTAAATTGTATAATCTAGATAAGTTTGGAATATTTTTTCGATAAGCAAATTTTATCGAGAACCTTTGACAAAAGTTATCGAGAACCTCTGCTGAACCTATCGAGAACTTTTGCTAAAATTTATCGAGAAACTTTGCTCATAATTATCGAGAAAATTTTTGCATTTCATCGAGAAGCTCAATAGTTATCGAGATCATCTTATCGAGATCCTTATCGAGAACATCTTATCGAGATCCTTGCAAAGTTATCGAAATCATTGGAAGTCTATCGAGATCTTTGATACTTTATCGAGAACACCTGG
>LBNU01001985.1:30735-58684 GCA_014162995.1 Artemisia annua | reverse complement strand
TAACTAAAACTTTGAGCTTAGCTGAGTACAATTTGAGTCAAAGCTACTTGTGTATGTAATTATTAAAGATGATTATGGACTGATTAGAGCTAAGGACACGTTAAATTTTGAGCATTACAATCAAGGATAAACACCAGCAAGATTGAACACCGATTATCAAGCACGTACTTAAATGTAAACTAAGTTGTGACTTTCTAAGTTGCATATACCTATGCAAATTGTAAACTGTACTGAGCTATTATTACCCTAAAGTAAACGATGGAGCAAAGGATTCAAAAGGTAAATAAGCAAAGCACCAGAGTAATGAGCTGTTCCCAAACACTCAATCTTCTACTGATTTCACTACAAAACACAGATAAAGCCACCAATTTAACAAGGCTAACGTTCAACTTAAAATGCAAAATTCAATATCTAAAACTATTTCCAACAGCAAAAATGCAACAATCAAATTCAGATCTCAGAATCGACATAATCAAAACATATCAAGGGCGAGTTATACTACTGCTGAATCAAATAATGGCATAACACAAACCACTAATAAGGCGCTACAATTACTAAACAAGCTGCAACAAGACAAACAAACAACAGATGTAAACTAATGTAACCAGGAAAGCTGAACTACGTATGTTGCTAATATGGCAAATGGGAAGCTAAAGTTTATGAAGAAAAGAACTTACATATCATGATACTCTAGACTGAAATAGAGGTGAACCAACCAAACCAAACCAAGGCCTATCTCTAGATAGGCTCAAAAACACCTCTGGAACCTCAGTAGGCACATATCCAAACCATCATTTCCCTTCAATGTTTTGAATCATTGACTTTAGGTTGACCAGTGAGCAGCTTACAGAAACTCTTAATTGGGGAATATTAAATGACTTAATGGAACAGAATAAAGGTTATGAAAAACTTTTTGAGCATAGGAATAAATAATTTTAAGCTAAATCATGGAAAATAAGTTGCAAAGGATTTAAAGAGAAAAAACTGAATTTCATTGAAATTTTAAAGATGATTAAACTACTGAAAAGGAGAATTACAAGCTGAATTTAAAGTATTACACTGAACTTATGCTAAATTCGACTAAACGTAATCCTAAAATCTAACCTAAAAATCTAACAGCCTTTGATGTGAGGAGAGGATCTTTTTATAGGTGAGGGTTTAGGAGAGCTCCGTGAGATTCCACGGTGCACTGACTCCCAGTGAAAGTTTGTGTTTCTTTTGAGCCTTTGTCAGTCCTTGGGATATGTGCCAATCATTTCCCATCAACCTCAGCCCTGGATCAAATCTTACACGTCCCATCAACCAATCATAGGCTTTGAAGCACACGGATGCCAGCGTGGGGAAGTTATCTGCACATGTCAGGGTTTCTAGAAGCATGTGAATTGTGGTGAATTGAACTTGTAAGATTTAGGGTGTTCATAGTAATAGTAGTTTTCTGGGTTAAGGGGGTAAAAGGGGGCGGTTATATATTTTTTAACCAGTTGTTTGACTGTTGATGAGTTGGGGACTTTTTTTTTTTTTTTTTTTTTTTTTTTTTTTTTTTTTTTTTTTTTTTTTTTTTTTTTTTTTTTTTTTTTTTGTTTTTTTTTTTTTTTTTGTTTCGTGTTTTTTTTTTTTTTTTTTTTTTTTTTTTTTTGTTTTTTTTTTTTTTTTTTTTTTTTTGTTTTTTGTTTTTTTTTTTTTGTTTTTCTTTAAATTTTTTTTATGTCTTTTTCGTTTTTTTTTTTTTTTTGTGTGTTTGTGTGTTTTTGTTGGTTTTTTTGGGTTGTGTGTGTGTTTTTGTTTGTGTTTGTGTGTTGTGTGTAGTGTGCTGTTTTGTTAATTGTGTTTTTTTTTTTGTTTTTTTTTGTTTTGGTTTTTTTTTGGGGACGTGAGGGGGGACACTGATACATGAATTGCAGATCGTTGTTCCCAAAGGCTAAATTTAAGAAGGCAATTTGTTTTTTTTGGGTAAAGGGTTAATGTCACCTGGTAAAATATATTATCCAAAAAAAATGGTAGAAGTACAAAAGGACGAGTGTGCATGTCCCTTGTCCACAAGTCCCTTTGGAACAGCTTACAGACACAAAATATAAAAAAAAAAAAAAAAAAAAAAAAAAAATGAATGACAAGATCTTATTAACCTAGCCACTAATCAATAATAAGAGCTGACAAACCCCCTGTGCCATTCTGGTTGGTATTAGTTTTAAACAATTCTCCTTCTCCCCTTAGGGGAAGATTTCCGGCCGCCACCAGTTATTTTCCGCCATTATATCTCCCAAATCGTCCCTCTATCTCTTCTGGGTGAGGAGATATGCAATACGAATGTTGCATACTATATCTTTTGAGGGTGGTTGCTGTTAACATAGTTTTTTTTTAATCGGATCTCTCTTTTATTTTGTTATTCCGTAACCCTAAATTTCATCAAAATCGTTATCGTTTTTTTTAGGCTTTCTTCGGACTACTGGCTGCCTGCTGATCGTATTACAGTATGTTACATATGCTCGTTTAATTATCCTTGTCCTGATTATATTAAACAACTCCTCTTACTTGATACGATCTGATGCGTTTTGAATCGTCCCTTTATTCTTATCTTAATCGGTTTATCATTGATTGATACCTTAATTATAAGCGTCGATTTTTTGGTTGATGGATCTGTGCTGGCAATTGCTCTCATCAAGTGAGCAAGTGTTTAGGGAGAACGGCTCCCATAAAGTAAGGTACAATTTCTCTCAAAGAGTGACCCTTTAGGGACAACGGCTCTTATCATGTAAGGAACAAATTGCCTTCTCAAATTTAGCCTTTAGGAGCAACGGATCTCATCATGTAAGTGTCAATTGCTTTTAACAACTGTTCAAGCATTAGGGACAACGGCTATCATCATGTAAAGGGCAATTGCTCTCATCAAGTGAACAATCGTTTGGGACAACGACTCCCATAAAGTAAGGTACAATTGCTCTCAAAGAGTGAGCCTTTAGGGACAACGGATCTTATCATGTAAGGAACAAATTGCCTTCCTAAATTTAGCCTTTAGGAACAACGGATCTCATCATGTAAGTGTCAATTGCTTTTATCAAGTGTGCAAGCATTAGGGACAACGACTACCATCATGTAAAGGGCAATTGCTCTCATCAAGTGAGCAAGCGTTTAGGGACAACGGCTCCCATAAACTAAGGTACAATTGCTCTCAAAGAGTGAGCCTTTAGGGACAACGGCTCTTATCATGTAAGGAACAAATTGCCTTCTTAAATTTAGCCTTTAGGAACAACGGATCTCATTATGTAAGTGTCAATTGCTCTTATCAAGTGTGCAAGTTTTAGGGACAACGGCTATCATCATATAAAGGGCAATTGCTCTCATCAAATGAGCAAGCGTTTAGGGACAACGGCTCCCATAAAGTAAGGTACAATTGCTCTCAAAGAGTGAGCCTTAAGGGACAACGGCTCTTATCATGTAAGGAACAAATTGCCTTCTTAAATTTAGGCTTTAGGAACAACGGATCTCATCATGTAAGTGTCAATTGTTCTTATCAAGTTTGCAAGCATTAGGGACAACGGCTATCATCATGTAAAGGGCAATTGCTCTCATCAAGTGAGCAAGCGTTTAGGGACAACGGCTCCCATAAAGTAAGGTACAATTGCTATCAAAGAGTGAGCCTTTAGGGACAACGACTCTTATCATGTAAGGAACAAATTGCCTTCTTAAATTTAGCCTTTAGGAATAACGGATCTCATCATGTACGTGTCAATTGCTCTTATCAAGTGTGCAAGCATTAGGGACAACGGCTATCATCATGTAAAGGGTAGTTGCTCTCATCAAATGAGCAAGTGTTTCGGGACAACGGCTCCCATAAAGTAAGGTACAATTGCTCTCAAAGAGTGAGCCTTTTGGGACAACGGCTCTTATCATGTAAGGAACAAATTGCCTTCTTAAATTTAGCCTTTAGGAACAACGGATCTCATCATGTAAGTGTCAATTGCTCTTATCAAGTGTGCAAGCATTAGGGACACCGTGTATCATCATGTAAAGGGCAATTGCTCTCATCAAGTGAGCAAGCGTTTAGGGACAACGGCTCGCATAAAGTAAGGTACAATTGCTCTCAAAGAGTGACCCTTTAGGGACAGCGGCTCTTATCATGTAAGGAACAAATTGCCTTCTTAAATTTAGCCTTTAGGAATAACGGATCTCATCATGTACGTGTCAATTGCTCTTATCAAGTGTGCAAGCATTAGGGACAACGGCTATCATCATTTAAAGGGTAGTTGCTCTCATCAAATGAGCAAGCGTTTCNACAATTGCTCTCAAAGAGTGATCCTTTGGGGACACGGATCTTATCAAGTAAGGGACAAATTGCCCTCATAAAGTTAGCCTTTAGGGACAACGGATCTAATTATGTAAGTGAAAATTGCTCTTATCAAGATTGCAAGCATTAGGGACAACGGCTGTCATCATGTAAAGGGCAATTGCTCTCATCAAGTGAGCAAGAGTTTAGGCACAACGGCTCCCATAAAGTAATGTACAATTGCTCTCAAAGAGTGATCCTTTAGGGAACATGGATTTTATCATGTAAGGGACAAATTGCCCTCATAAAGTTAGCCTTTAGGGACAACGGATCTCATTATGTAAGTGAAAATTGCTCTTATAAAGATTGCAAGCATTAGGGACAACGGCTATCATCTTGTAAAGGGCAATTGCTCTCATCAAGTGAGCAAGCGTTTAGGGACAACGGCTCCTATAAAGTAAGGTACAATTTCTCTCAAAGAGTGACCCTTTAGGGACAACGGCTCTTATCATGTAAGGAACAAATTGCCTTCTCAAATTTAGCCTTTAGGAGCAACGGATCTCATCATGTAAGTGTCAATTGCTTTTAACAAGTGTTCAAGCATTAGGGACAACGGCTATCATCATGTAAAGGGCAATTGCTCTCATCAAGTGAACAAGCGTTAGGGACAACGACTCCCATAAAGTAAGGTACAATTGCTCTCAAAGAGTGAGCCTTTAGGGACAACGGATCTTATCATGTAAGGAACAAATTGCCTTCCTAAATTTAGCCTTTAGGAACAACGGATCTCATCATGTAAGTGTCAATTGCTTTTATCAAGTGTGCAAGCATTAGGGACAACGGCTACCATCATGTAAAGGGCAATTGCCCTCATCAAGTGAGCAAGCGTTTAGGGACAACGGCTCCCATAAACTATGGTACAATTGCTCTCAAAGAGTGAGCCTTTAGGGACAACGGCTCTTATCATGTAAGGAACAAATTGCCTTCTTAAATTTAGGCTTTAGGAACAACGGATCTCATCATGTAAGTGTCAATTGTTCTTATCAAGTTTGCAAGCATTAGGGACAACGGCTATCATCATGTAAAGGGCAATTGCTCTCATCAAGTGAGCAAGCGTTTAGGGACAACGGCTCCCATAAAGTAAGGTACAATTGCTCTCAAAGAGTGAGCCTTTAGGGACAACGGCTCTTATCATGTAAGGAACAAATTGCCTTCTTAAATTTAGCCTTTAGGAACAACGGATCTCATCATGTAAGTGTCAATTGCTCTTATCAAGTGTGCAAGCATTAGGGACAACGGCTATCATCATGTAAAGGGCAATTGCTCTCATCAAGTGAGCAAGCGTTTAGGGACAACGGCTCCCATAAAGTAAGGTACAATTGCTCTCAAAGAGTGAGCCTTTAGGGACAACGGCTCTTATCATGTAAGGAACAAATTGCCTTCTTAAATTTAGCCTTTAGGAACAACGGATCTCATCATGTAAGTGTCAATTGCTCTTATCAAGTGTGCAAGCATTAGGGACAACGGCTATCATCATGTAAAGGGCAATTGCTCTCATCAAGTGAGCAAGCGTTTAGGGACAACGGCTCCCATAAAGTAAGGTACAATTGCTCTCAAAGAGTGAGCCTTTAGGGACAACGGCTCTTATCATGTAAGGAACAAATTGCCTTCTTAAATTTAGCCTTTAGGAACAACGGATCTCATCATGTAAGTGTCAATTGCTCTTATCAAGTGTGCAAGCATTAGGGACAACGGCTATCATCATGTAAAGGGCAATTGCTCTCATCAAGTGAGCAAGCGTTTAGGGACAACGGCTCCCATAAAGTAAGGTACAATTGCTCTCAAAGAGTGAGCCTTTAGGGACAACGGCTCTTATCATGTAAGGAACAAATTGCCTTCTTAAATTTAGCCTTTAGGAACAACGGATCTCATCATGTAAGTGTCAATTGCTCTTATCAAGTGTGCAAGCATTAGGGACAACGGCTATCATCATGTAAAGGGCAATTGCTCTCATCAAGTGAGCAAGCGTTTAGGGACAACGGCTCCCATAAAGTAAGGTACAATTGCTCTCAAAGAGTGAGCCTTTAGGGACAACGGCTCTTATCATGTAAGGAACAAATTGCCTTCTTAAATTTAGCCTTTAGGAACAACGGATCTCATCATGTAAGTGTCAATTGCTCTTATCAAGTGTGCAAGCATTAGGGACAACGGCTATCATCATGAAAAGGGCAATTGCTCTCATCAAGTGAACAAGCGTTAGGGACAACGACTCCCATAAAGTAAGGTACAATTGCCCTCAAAGAGTGAGCCTTTAGGGACAACGGCTCGTACCATGTAAGGAACAAATTGACTTCTTAAATTTAGCCTTTAGGAACAACGGATCTCATCATGTAAGTGTCAATTGCTTTTATCAAGTGTGCAAGCATTAGGGACAACGGCTATCATCATGTAAAGGGCAATTGCTCTCATCAAGTGAGCAAGCGTTTAGGGACAACGGCTCCCATAAAGTAAGGTACAATTGCTCTCAAAGAGTGAGCCTTTAGGGACAACGACTCTTATCATGTAAGGAACAAATTGCCTTCTTAAATTTAGCCTTTAGGAATAACGGATCTCATCATGTACGTGTCAATTGCTCTTATCAAGTGTGCAAGCATTAGGGACAACGGCTATCATCATGTAAAGGGTAATTGCTCTCATCAAATGAGCAAGCGTTTAGGGACAACAGCTCCCATAAAGTAAGGTACAATTGCTCTCAAAGAGTGACCCTTTTGGGACAACGGCTCTTATCATGTAAGGAACAAATTGCCTTCTTAAATTTAGCCTTTAGGAACAACGGATCTCATCATGTAAATGTCAATTTCTTTTATCAAGTGTTCAAGCATTAGGGACAACGGCTATCATCATGTAAAGGGAAATTGCTCTCAACATGTGAGCAAGCATTAGGGACAACGGCTTTCTCAAGTGTTCTCAAAATTGGACGGCATGACTTAAATTTTGACGGGTAAAAGTTTTGATGTGGATCAAAGGTGTACGAAAGGAGCATGCATTCATCCTTCGTAGCACAAGTTAAAAACTATTCTTAACTTAGGTCTAATCATTGTTTTAATTTATGTGTGTCGAGTTGTCCATTTTGAAGACTAATATTCATCCTACGTGGATATTAAGTTTTGGACAATACATAAATAAAATAACATACATAACATGATTAAGTGTTATTTTATAAAACCAATGATTTTAAGTTTCAAAAACTTATTTTAAACTAAATCAAAAGACTTAGTTTTAAGATGGTTTGTGTTTCCCTTTAAGTTTTTAGAAAACCATTTTGCAATTTACATATGATCACAAGATATATAAACAACAAAATCACAAACACACAACCACTATATGCAAAGCCTCAACCGATGAAAAAACCTATGCTCGGTCTCGTGAGCCATCACGAGAACCAAGAGTTATCTAGGGACAAACCACACAACCACACGGAGGGCTCCCACTTGCTTCAAGACAATCAAGAGCAAGTAGTAACCCATTATGCACATGAATTAATGAATCTGTCAGCCCAGAATTTATGTGTTCGGAGGCCCACTAGACCTGGAAGGAGGCTTCTACGGGCTTAGCACAAAACTAGAAAGTTGTAGGCCTATGTCTTGGGTACCTACAAAAAAAATTTTAGCCAAAACCTCCTTACCAATCTTCCAGAAAGTCGATTTTACCAACAGGTGTTCCAGCAGTTATTTTCAGCCATGATGTCAAGAACTCTTTCGCCTTTCGCCACCAAGCAATGATTACAAAAGATTGAAAGTAAAATACAACTAATCTACTTTCTAGCTACTGTAAAAGTGCCCAAACAATGGCTACAACCAAAGAATAAATCATTACCTAAGTGCCAAAACAATGGCAAAAACCCCAAAACATGAAATTAAACAACATCCACAACAAGTCATGTCACAAGTGGTCTAGGTTTTCATCGGCTTTGCATATAAAACATAATAATACCATAATATTATGATCAATACAAGGTGTTGGCTAACCCCATGGACAAACATGCATGTATTTGCCATGGATAACAAAATAAATAACACGAATTAAATAGTTAGCCAACGAATCGAAGAAATAATTAACAAGAATTAAAACCCCGAATGGTACGCATGACAAATGGCCATAGACTCATAACCCAATGATATTAGGACCTTCTTAACACCATTTTACCACAGAAAAATAAGCCTCATGGGCTGATTTGAAATCGGGTTAAAAATCTCTTAAAAAACACGTTTTTAGGCCATTTTACGGGTACCGATCAAGTAAACAATTGATGTATGCATAACAAATGACCATAGGATCAAAAATTCCAGATCTTAAGACCTCTTAAAAGTCGACATATTCAGAATATTTAAGCCCTAGGGGCTGTTTTAAGATATCACCTTTAAATCCATTAAAAACCACGTTTTTAGCCATTTTTTCGCATACATATATGATCATATGACAACATATGATGACTCGTGATACCACTATAGGTGATGTTTGGAAAACGGCTCTGATCATGTAAGGAACAAATTGCCTTCTTAAATTTAGCCTTTAGGAACAATGGATCTCATCATTCAAGTGTCAATTGCTCTTATCAAGTTTGCAAGCATTAGGGACAACGGCTATCATCATGTAAAGGGCAATTGCTGTCATCAAGTGAGCAAGCGTTTAGGGACAACGGCTCCCATAAAGTAAGGTACAATTGCTCTCAAAGAGTGAGCCTTTAGGGACAACGGATCTTATCATGTAAGGAACAAATTGCCTTCTTAAATTTAGCCTTTAGGAACAACGGATCTCATCATGTACGTGTCAATTGCTCTTATCAAGTGTGCAAGCATTAGGGACCACGGCTATCATCTTGTAAAGGGCAATTGCTCTCATCAAGTGAGCAAGCGTTTAGGGACAACAGCTCCCATAAAGTAAGGTACAATTGCTCTCAAAGAGTGAGCCTTTAGGGACAACGGCTCTTATCATGTAAGGAAAAATTGCCTTCTTCAATTTAGCCTTTAGGGACAACGGATCTCATCATGTAAGTGTCAATTGCGAATCAAGTGTACAAGCATTAGGGACAACGGCTATCATCATGTAAAGGGCAATTGCCCTCATCAAATGAGCAAGCGTTTAGGGACAACGGCTCCCATAAAGTAAGGTACAATTGCTCTCAAAGAGTGAGCCTTTAGGGACAACGGCTCTTATCATGTAAGGAACAAATTGCCTTCTTAAATTTAGCCTTTAGGAACAACGGATCTCATCATGTAAGTGTCAATTGCTCTTATCAAGTTTGAAAGCATTAGGGACAACGGCTATCATCATGTAAAGGGCAATTGCTCTCCTCAAGTGAGCAAGCATTTAGGGACAACGGCTCCCATAAAGTAAGGTACAATTGCTCTCAAAGAGTGAGCCTTTAGGGACAACGACTCTTATCATGTAAGGAACAAATTGCCTTCTTAAATTTAGCCATTAGGAATAACGGATCTCATCATGTACGTGTCAATTGCTCTTATCAAGTGTGCAAGCATTAGGGACAATGGCTATCATCATGTAAAGGGTAATTGCTCTCATCAAATGAGAAAGCGTTTCGGGACAACGGCTATCATAAAGTAAGGTACAATTGCTCTCAAAGAGTGAGCCTTTAGGGACAACGACTATTATCATGTAAGGAACAAATTGCCTTCTTAAATTTAGCCTTTAGGAACAACGGATCTCATCATGTAAGTGTCAATTGCTCTTATCAAGTGTGCAAGCATTAGGGACACCGTGTATCATCATGTAAAGGGCAATTGCTCTCATCAAGTGAGCAAGCGTTTAGGGACACCGGCTACCATAAAGTAAGGTACAATTGCTCTCAAAGAGTGACCCTTTAGGGACAACGGCTCTTATCATGTAAGGAACAAATTGCCTTCTTAAATTAAGCCTTTAGGAACAACGGATCTCATCATGTAAGTGTCAATTGCTTTATCAAGTGTTCAAGCATTAGGGACAACGGCTATCATCATGTAAAGGGCAATTGCTCTCATCAAGTGAACAAGCGTTAAGGACAACGACTCCCATAAAGTAAGGTACAATTGCTCTCAAAGAGTGAGCCTTTAGGGACAACGGCTCTTACCATGTAAGGAACAAATTGACTTCTTAAATTTAGCCTTTAGGAACAACGGATCTCATCATGTAAGTGTCAATTGCTCTTATCAAGTGTGCAAGCATTAGGGACAACGGCTATCATCATGTAAAGGGCAATTGCTCTCATCAAGTGAGCAAGCGTTTAGGGACAACGGCTCCCATAAAGTAAGGTACAATTGCTCTCAAAGAGTGAGCCTTTAGGGACAACGGCTCTTATCATGTAAGGAACAAATTGCCTTCTTAAATTTAGCCTTTAGGAACAACGGATCTCATCATGTAAGTGTCAATTGCTCTTATCAAGTGTACAAGCATTAGGGACACCGTGTATCATCATGTAAAGGGCAATTGCTCTCATCAAGTGAGCAAGCGTTTAGGGACAACGGCTCCCATAAAGTAAGGTACAATTGCTCTCAAAGAGTGACCCTTTAGGGACAGCGGATCTTATCATGTAAGGAACAAATTGCCTTCTTAAATTTAGCCTTTAGGAACAACGGATCTCATCATGTAAGTGTCAATTGCTTTTATCAAGTGTTCAAGCATTAGGGACAACGGCTATCATCATGTAAAGGGCAATTGCTCTCATCAAGTGAACAAGCGTTAGGGACAACGACTCCCATAAAGTAAGGTACAATTGCTCTCAAAGAGTGAGCCTTTAGGGACAACGGCTCTTACCATGTAAGGAACAAATTGCCTTCTTAAATTTAGCCTTTAGGAACAACGGATATCATCATGTAAGTGTCAATTGCTTTTATCAAGTGTGCAAGCATTAGGGACAACGGCTATCATCATGTAAAGGGCAATTTCTCTCATCAAGTGAGCAAGCGTTTAGGGACATCGGCTCCCATAAAGTAAGTTACAATTGCTCTCAAAGAGTGAGCCTTTAGGGAAAACGGCTCTGATCATGTAAGGAACAAATTGCCTTCTTAAATTTAGCCTTTAGGAACAACGGATCTCATCATTTAAGTGTCAATTGCTCTTATCAAGTTTGCAAGCATTAGGGACAACGGCTATCATCATGTAAAGGGCAATTGCTCTCATCAAGTGAGCAAGCGTTTAGGGACAACGGCTCCCATAAAGTAAGGTACAATTGCTCTCAAAGAGTGAGCCTTTAGGGACAACGGCTCTTATCATGTAAGGAAGAAATTGCCTTCTTAAATTTAGCCTTTAGGAACAACGGATCTCATCATGTAAGTGTCAATTGCTTTTATCAAGTGTGCAAGCATTAGGGACAACGACTATCATCACGTAAAGGGCAATTGCTCTCATCAAGTGAACAAGCGTTTAGGGACAATGGCTCCCATAAAGTAAGGTACAATTGCTCTCACAGAGTGATCCTTTGGGGACACGGATCTTATCAAGTAAGGGACAAATTGCCCTCATAAAGTTAGCCTTTAGGGACAACGGATCTCATTATGTAAGTGAAAATTGCTCTTATCAAGATTGCAAGCATTAGGGACAACGGCTATCATCATGTAAAGGGCAATTGCTCTCATCAAGTGAGCAAGAGTTTAGGCACAATGGCTCTCATAAAGTAAGGTACAATTGCTCTCAAAGAGTGATCCTTTAGGGAACACGGATTTTATCATGTAAGAAACAAATTGCCTTTTTAAATTTATCCTTTAGGAACAACGGATCTCATCATGTAAGTGTCAATTGCGAATCAAGTGTGCAAGCATTAGGGACAATGGCTATCATCATGTAAAGGGCAATTGCCCTCATCAAATGAGCAAGCGTTTAGGGACAACGGCTCCCATAAAATAAGGTAAAATTACTCTCAAAGAGTGAGCCTTTAGGGACAACGGCTCTTATCATGTAAGGAACAAATTGCCTTCTTAAATTTAGCCTTTAGGAACGACGGATCTCATCATGTAAGTGTCAGTTTCTCTTATCAAGTTTGCAAGCATTAGGGACACCGTGTATCATCATGTAAAGGGCAATTGCTCTCATCAAGTGAGCAAGCGTTTAGGGACAACAGCTCCCATAAAGTAAGGTACAATTGCTCTCAAAGAGTGACCCTTTTGGGACAACGGCTCTTATCATGTAAGGAACAAATTGCCTTCTTAAATTTAGCCTTTAGGAACAACGGATCTCATCATGTAAATGTCAATTTCTTTTATCAAGTGTTCAAGCATTAGGGACAACGGCTATCATCATGTAAAGGGAAATTGCTCTCATCAAGTGAACAAGCGTTAGGGACAACGACTCCCATAAAGTAAGGTACAATTGCTCTCAAAGAGTGAGCCTTTAGGGACAATGGCTCTTACCATGTAAGGAACAAATTGCCTTCTTAAATTTAGCCATTAGGAACAATGGATCTCATCATGTAAGTGTCAATTGCTTTTATCAAGTGTGCAAGCATTAGGGATAACGGCTATCATCATGTAAAGGGCAATTGCTCTCATCAAGTGAGCAAGCGTTTAGGGACAACGGCTCCCATAAAGTAAGGTACAATTGCTCTCAAAGTGTGAGCCTTTAGGGACAACGGCTCTTATCATGTAAGGAACAAATTGCCTTCTTAAATTTAGCCTTTAGGAACAACGGATCTCATCATGTAAGTGTCAATTGCTCTTATCAAGTGTGCAAGCATTAGGGACAACGGCTATCATCATGTAAAGGGCAATTGCTCTCATCAAGTGAGCAAGCGTTTAGGGACAACAGCTCCCATAAAGTAAGGTACAATTGCTCTCAAAGAGTGAGCCTTTAGGGACAACGGCTCTTATCATGTAAGGAACAAATTGCCTTCTTAAATTTAGCCTTTAGGAACAATGGATCTCATCATGTAAGTGTCAATTGCGAATCAAGTGTGCAAGCATTAGGGACAACGGCTATCATCATGTAAAGGGCAATTGCCCTCATCAAATGAGCATGCGTTTAGGGACAACGGCTCACATAAAGTAAGGTAAAATTACTCTCAAAGAGTGAGCCTTTAAGGACAACGGCTCTTATCATGTAAGGAACAAATTGCCTTCTTAAATTTAGCCTTTAGGAACAACGGATCTCATCATGTAAGTGTCAGTTGCTCTTATCAAGTTTGCAAGCATTAGGGACACCGTGTATCATCATGTAAAGGGCAATTGCTCTCATCAAGTGAGCAAGCATTTAGGACAACGGCTCCCATAAAGTAAGGTACAATTGCTCTCAAAGAGTGACCCTTTAGGGACAACGGCTCTTATCATGTAAGGAACAAATTGCCTTCTTAAATTTAGCCTTTAGGAACAACGGATCTCATCATGTAAGTGTTAATTGCTTTTATCAAGTGTTCAAGCATTAGGGACAACGGCTATCATCATGTAAAGGGCAATTGAAAACTAAAATAGCATACTCGCTATATAAAAAGGGGCCATACTCGCTACTAAACCCTAAAGACTCCATACTCGCTGTTAAACCCTAAAGACCTACTGGATTTATTTTTTACGTAAACTTTTTATAAAAACTTAATAAAAACTCATTTAAACTCAATATTAAGCAAGACCAATACTCAAAATAAGCTATAGAAGACACAACTAATCAAAATAAGCAAAACATATTCCTAGGGCTTGTAAATGAAAAGCTAGTTTAGACTCAAAATAAAGATTAAAAAACTAAAGATAACAACTTTAAAACTTGTAAATAAGCTAAAAAAATCAAAACAAAAGCTCTCACAAGCTAGCAAAATCCAAATAAGCTCAAGTCATAATCATAAGGCACGAAAATTTCTTTTCATGCAAAGGTGGTGTAAGACTTTTATGAGCTTATATTGAATCAAGATAGAAATAAGAAGCTTGAATAAGATGAAAAGAAGGTGCAAATAAGCAAGTAAATAAGCAAAGTAAAAGACTTGGACATGAAAATGAAAAGCTTGTATTGAAAACCTTACACTACAACATGGAAATGAACTAATAAAAACTAAAAATCTAAAAACTAACCAAGACTAAATGAGGCCATGGGGTGGTATTTAAGGGAGTCTAGGTGACTAATCCCTTGTTTTACATATTGCACTTAGCCCCTTAGTCTTTATAATATTGTTCATACAAAGCATAAACTAGAGATACGACACTATCTTAACTTTCTAAAATACGACTATAGTTCTTGTAACTTTTGAGGTGATGTGTTGACGAGCTTTCCAAAGATCTTCAATAATGTAAAAGTGATCACTTGCTCGGATTTTGAAAGTTATAGCTTCATAATCATCAATGAGCTTTGATTAAGTGTCTCTTGTACTTTCTTGAGCCTTTGAGAAATAATTCATCTTCAAGGGCTTTTCATGAGTAGATTTCTTCTTTTACTTCTCTTTCAAACTCTTTTCCACATCTCGTGCTCTTTTTGGGCTTTTAGGTTGCTTTTTGTGATGTTTTAGCAATATCCATACCTGCACAGTAATAAACACAAAAACACGATATCTTTGGCTTTGAACGTTAGTTTTTGGTCTAAAATAGTCTAATAATGGTGAATAAAAGATATGTGAATAAGCACATATCAAAGCGTTTAGGGACAACGGCTCCCATAAAGTAAGGTACAATTGCTCTCAAAGAGTGACCCTTTAGGGACAACGGCTCTTATCATGTAAGGAACAAATTGCCTTTTTAAATTTAGCCTTTAGGAACAACGGATCTCATCATGTAAGTGTCAATTGCTTTTATCAAGTGTTCAAGCATTAGGGACAACAACTATCATCATGTAAAGGGCAATTGCTCTCATCAAGTGAACAAGCGTTAGGGACAACGACTCCCATAAAGTAAGGTACAATTGCCCTCAAAGAGTGAGCCTTTAGGGACAACGGCTCTTATCATGTAAGGAACAAATTGCCTTCTTAAATTTAGCCTTTAGGAACAACGGATCTCATCATGTAAGTGTCAATTGCTCTTATCAAGTGTGCAAGCATTAGGGACAACGGCTATCATCATGTAAAGGGCAATTGCTCTCATCAAGTGAGCAAGCGTTTAGGGACAACGGCTCCCATAAAGTAAGGTACAATTGCTCTCAAAGAGTGAGCCTTTAGGGACAACGGCTCTTATCATGTAAGGAACAAATTGCCTTCTTAAATTTAGCCTTTAGGAACAACGGATCTCATCATGTAAGTGTCAATTGCTCTTATCAAGTGTGCAAGCATTAGGGACAACGGCTATCATCATGTAAAGGGCAATTGCTCTCATCAAGTGAGCAAGCGTTTAGGGACAACGGCTCCCATAAAGTAAGGTACAATTGCTCTCAAAGAGTGAGCCTTTAGGGACAACGGCTCTTATCATGTAAGGAACAAATTGCCTTCTTAAATTTAGCCTTTAGGAACAACGGATCTCATCATGTAAGTGTCAATTGCTCTTATCAAGTGTGCAAGCATTAGGGACAACGGCTATCATCATGTAAAGGGCAATTGCTCTCATCAAGTGAGCAAGCGTTTAGGGACAACGGCTCCCATAAAGTAAGGTACAATTGCTCTCAAAGAGTGAGCCTTTAGGGACAACGGCTCTTATCATGTAAGGAACAAATTGCCTTCTTAAATTTAGCCTTTAGGAACAACGGATCTCATCATGTAAGTGTCAATTGCTCTTATCAAGTGTGCAAGCATTAGGGACAACGGCTATCATCATGTAAAGGGCAATTGCTCTCATCAAGTGAGCAAGCGTTTAGGGACAACGGCTCCCATAAAGTAAGGTACAATTGCTCTCAAAGAGTGAGCCTTTAGGGACAACGGCTCTTATCATGTAAGGAACAAATTGCCTTCTTAAATTTAGCCTTTAGGAACAACGGATCTCATCATGTAAGTGTCAATTGCTCTTATCAAGTGTGCAAGCATTAGGGACAACGGCTATCATCATGTAAAGGGCAATTGCTCTCATCAAGTGAGCAAGCGTTTCGGGAAAACGGCTCCCATGAAGTAAGGTACAATTGCTCTCAAAGAGTGAGCCTTTAGGGACAACGGCTCTTATCATGTAAGGAACAAATTGCCTTCTTAAATTTAGCCTTTAGGAACAACGGATCTCATCACGTAAGTGTCAATTGCTTTTATCAAGTGTGCGAGCATTAGGGACAACGACTATCATCATGTAAAGGGCAATTGCTCTCATCAAGTGAACAAGCGTTTAGGGACAATGGCTCCCATAAAGTAAGGTACAATTGCTCTCACAGTGTGATCCTTTGGGGACACGGATCTTATCAAGTAAGGGACAAATTGCCCTCATAAAGTTAGCCTTTAGGGACAACGGATCTCATTATGTAAGTGAAAATTGCTCTTATCAAGATTGCAAGCATTAGGGACAACGGCTATCATCATGTAAAGGGCAATTGCTCTCATCAAGTGAGCAAGAGTTTAGGCACAACGGCTCCCATAAAGTAAGGTACAATTGCTCTCAAAGAGTGATCCTTTAGGGAACACGGATTTTATCATGTAAGGGACAAATTGCCCTCATAAAGTTAGCCTTTAGGGACAACGGATCTCATTACGTAAGTGAAAATTGCTCTTATCAAGGTTGCAAGCATTAGGGACAACGGCAATCATCATGTAAGGTGCAATTGCTCTCATCAAGTGAGCAAGCATTTAGGGATAACGGCTCCCATAAAGTAAGGTACAATTGCTGTCAAAGAGTGAGCCTTTAGGGACAACGGCTCTTATCATGTAAGGAACAAATTGCCTTCTTAAATTTAGCCTTTAGGAACAACGGATCTCATCATGTAAGTGTCAATTGCTCTTATCAAGTGTGCAAGCATTAGGGACCACGGCTATCATCTTGTAAAGGGAAATTGCTCTCATCAAGTGAGCAAGCGTTTAGTGACAACAGCTCCCATAAAGTAAGGTACAATTTCTCTCAAAGAGTGAGCCTTTAGGGACAACGACTCTTATCATGTAAGGAACAAATTGCCTTCTTAAATTTAGCCTTTAGGAACAACGGATCTCATCGTGTAAGTGTCAATTGCGAATCAAGTGTGCAAGCATTAGGGACAACGGCTATCATCATGTAAAGGGCAATTGCCCTCATCAAATGTGCAAGCATTTAGGGACAACGACTCCCATAAAGTAAGGTAAAATTACTCTCAAAGAGTGAGCCTTAAGGGACAACGGCTCTTATCATGTAAGGAACAAATTTCCTTCTTAAATTTAGCCTTTAGGAACAACGGATCTCATCATGTAAGTGTCAATTGCTCTTATCAAGTTTGAAAGCATTAGGGACAACGGCTATCATCATGTAAAGGGCAATTGCTCTCATCAAGTGAGCAAGCTTTTAGGGACAACGGCTCCCATAAAGTAAGGTACAATTGCTCTCAAAGAGTGAGCCTTTAGGGACTACGACTCTTATCATGTAAGGAACAAATTGCCTTCTTAAATTTAGCCTTTAGGAATAACGGATCTCATCATGTACGTGTCAATTGCTCTTATCAAGTGTGCAAGCATTAGGGACAACGGCTATCATCATGTAAAGGGCAATTGCCCTCATCAAATGACCAAGCGTTTAGGGACAACGGCTCCCATAAAGTAAGGTAAAATTACTCTCAAAGAGTGAGCCTTTAGGGACAACGGCTCTTATCATGTAAGGAACAAATTGCCTTCTTAAATTTAGCCTTTAGGAACAATGGATCTCATCATGTAAGTGTCAGTTGCTCTTATCAAGTTTGCAAGCATTAGGGACACCGTGTATCATCATGTAAAGGGCAATTGCTCTCATCAAGTGAGCAAGCGTTTAGGGACAACGGCTCCCATAAAGTAAGGTACAATTGCTCTCAAAGAGTGACCCTTTAGGGACAACGGCTCTTATCATGTAAGGAACAAATTGCCTTCTTAAACTTAGCCTTTAGGAACAACGGATCTCATCATGTAAGTGTCAATTGCTTTTATCAAGTGTGCAAGCATTAGGGACAACGGCTATCATCATGTAAATGGCAATTGCTCTCATCAAGTGAGCAAGCGTTTAGGGACAACGGCTCACATAAAGTAAGGTACAATTGCTCTCAAAGTGTGAACCTTTAGGGACAACGGCTCTTATCATGTAAGGAACAAATTGCCTTCTTAAATTTAGCCTTTAGGAACAAACGGCTCTTATCATGTAAGGAACAAATTGCCTTCTTAAATTTAGCCTTTAGGAATAACGGATCTCATCATGTAAGTGTCAGTTGCTCTTATCAAGTTGCAAGCATTAGGGACACCGCGTATCCTCATGTAAAGGGCAATTGCTCTCATCAAGTGAGCAAGCGTTTAGGGACAACGGCTCCCATAAAGTAAGGTACAATTGCTCTCAAAGAGTGACCCTTTAGGGACAACGACCCTCTTATCATGTAAGGAACAAATTGCCCTCTTAAATTTAGCCTTTAGGAATAACGGATCTCATCATGTACGTGTCAATTGCTCTTATCAAGTGTGCAAGCATTAGGGACAACGACTATCATCATGTAAAGGGTAATTGCTCTCATCAAATGAGCAAGCGTTTCGAGACAACGGCTCCCATAAAGTAAGGTACAATTGCTCTCAAAGAGTGAGCCTTTAGGGACAACGGCTCTTATCATGTAAGGAACAAATTGCCTTCTTAAATTTAGCCTTTAGGAACAACGGATCTAATCATGTAAGTGTCAGTTGCTCTTATCAAGTTTGCAAGCATTAGGGACACCGTGTATCATCATGTAAAGGGCAATTGCTCTCATAAAGTGAGCAAGCGTTTAGGGACAACGGCTCCCATAAAGTAAGGTACAATTGCTCTCAAAGAGTGACCCTTTAGGGACAAGGGCTCTTATCATGTAAGGAACAAATTGCCTTCTTAAATTTAGCCTTTAGGAACAACGGATCTCATCATGTAAGTGTCAATTGCTCTTATCAAGTGTGCAAGCATTAGGGACAACGGCTATCATCATGTAAAGGGCAATTGCTCTCATCAAGTGAGCAAGCGTTTAGGGACAACGGCTCCCATAAAGTAAGGTACAATTGCTCTCAAAGAGTGAGCCTTTAGGGACAACGGCTCTTATCATGTAAGGGACAAATTGCCCTCATAAAGTTAGCTTTTAGGGACAACGGATCTCATCATGTAAGTGACAATTGCTCTTATCAAGTATGCAAGCATTACGGACAACGGCTATCATCGTGTAAAGGGCAATTGCTCTCATCAAGTGAGCAACCGTTTAAGGACAACGGCTCCTATAAAGTAAGGTACATTTCCTCTCAACAGGTGAGCCTTTAAGGACAACGGCTCTTATCATGTAAGGGACAAATTGGCCTCATAAATTTAGCCATTAGGGACAACGGATCTCATCATGTAAGTGACAATTGCTCTTATCAAAGGTGCAAGCATTAGGGACAATGGCTATCATCATGTAAAGGGCAATTGCTCACATTAAGTGAGCATGCGTTTAGGGACAACGGCTCCCAAAAAGTAAGGTACAATTGCTCTCAACAAGTGAGCCTTTAGGGACAACGGCTCTTTTCTTGTAAGGGACAAATTACCATCATAAAGTTAGCCTTTGGGGACAACGGATCTCATCATGTAAGTGACAATTGCTCTTATCAAGTGTGCAAGTATTAGGGACAACGGCTATCATCGTGTAAAGGGCAATTGCTCTCATCAAGTGAGCAACCGTTTAAGGACAACGGCTCCCATAAAATAAGGTATAATTCATCTCAACAAGTGAGCCTTTAAGGACAATGGCTCTTATCATGTAAGGGACAAATTGGCCTCATAAAGTTAGCCATTAGGGACAACGGATCTCATCATGTAAGTGACAATTGCTCTTATCAAGTGTGCAAGCGTTAAGGACAACGGATATCAACAAATTGCCCTCTTAAATTTAGCCTTTAGGAACAATGGATCTCATCATTTAAGTGTCAATCGCTCTTATCAAGTGTGCAAGCATTAGGGAAAACGGCTATCATCATGTAAAGGGCGATTGTTCTCATCAAGTGAGCAAGCGTTTAGGGACAACGGCTCTCATAAGCTGTTTAAAAAAACCCTAAATATCTCTCCCACTAGGGGCGATTTTTTTCCCTAACATTCTCTAATCGTTCCTCATCAAAATTCATCTAAATCCTTTAATTCTTGTAACGAATTGATCATTCCTAGTGTTTAAACATTGCGTTTATCATTGGAATACTCAAATCGTTGCTAGTTTTTTAAGATTTAGATAAAATTTGGTGATTCGATTTAGGGTTGTTAGGGTTAAAATCGCTTTTGGTTTTATATATTCGATCCTGATTATCTTGTTTGTATAAAGTCGGTTTAATCGATCTTCATATATCTAGGGTCGAATATTTATTTTGCTTATCTTTGGTTAGATAATATCCCTAAATCGTTTTTAGGGTTGTTCTTAAATCGTTTTGTTTGGTTTGTTTTCAAACCGACTTACGTTTTTTATTTATCTAATCGATTATGGTGTGCTCCTCATTGATGTATCTTTTGAATTGGTTGTGCTACAAGCTGCTGCAATACTAAACCTTCTTAGGGTTTGGTTATTTTATATTGTGATCTGTTTGGATTGAGGGGTTTGCTGCTGAACGATTATAAAACCTTTTGGTTTTTACATTCTTCTTGATTTGGTGCTTTATGCTGGAAGTTAATTGCTAGTACGTTGTTGGGTTGTTCATGTGTAAGTTCCATTCGGATGTTTGTGGGTATGGATGTGGGTTTTGGGAGAGTGGATGTATTATTGGTTGGTAAGGCTTTGTAAATCCTATGCAACGACCTGGTTATTGAAATCTTTATGTAGCAGGTGGTCGTTGTGTTGGTGATGATTTGTCAAGTGCTAGTCGAACCATCATGGACATGTTTGCTGCTTCTACGTGGGTGTTTGGTTCGTATTTGCTGGAAGTTAGGATTTGGTAATCCTATGTTCATCCGTTAATGGTCATCATGCTTGGTTTTACTTGGTTTTGCATCTAAACATATACTTTTGGAGCAAGTTTGTGCTTGCTGCTCTATCCGTGGTTTTAGAGTCTTTCACCAGCCGTTATGTGGAATTTGTGAACTGAAGCTCAAGATTGATGATCCATGTGTGGGTAAGTTGGAGGTTTCTTCATGGAAGTAGGTGGACCGCAATAGTGACTTAAAAGGCTTAAGTACTTTTCTTGAGTAATATTGTAATGTTTTATTTACTTTTGTCATTATTGTTAGGTTCATTTTTGTAAGTTATAAGAATGGTGTGTCATTCTTATATAGTGGTTGTGGAAGTGTCCTAAGGGACTAAGATGGGGGATTCACCCTCATCCATTGTACTTCAATGTTTTTTGGTTAATATATTTTACCGGGGTGCAGGATTACTCCCCTTTACCCAAAAAAAAAACATTCAAATCGTTTTCATCTTATCTGCTCCAATTCCTTTGATTTATGGAACGAATTGATTTTACTAGTGATTAAACATTACGTTTATTATTGGTTACTTCAAATCGTTGCTTGGATCTTAGGATTTGTTTTAGATTTGGTGAGATCGTTTTTTCTTAAGGGTTCTAGCCGCCGTTTTTTCTTAAGGGTTCTAGCCGCCATTGTTTTTTTTCAATCGTTCCTTAATTTATTCCATATTTAGTCGGCTCTTTGGACTGATCCTCTTATTTAAGGTCGATTATCCTTGGTTGCTGCACATATCCTTCATTCCAATCGAATCCCTTTATTAGGGTTTCGTTTTTTCTTCTGTGCTGCTGGTGCTTATTGTTTACCAATCTCGTTTAGGGTTTGGTTTTTTGGTTCTTTGAGTGATTTGGTGCTGAATTGATTAACAAACTCTTTGGGGTTTGATTGTTTCTGGTTTGCTTGTAATGGTTTGAGCATAACGACATATCATTCTGTTGATTTGGGATTGTTGGAGCTTCATTCTTATATCATTGGTGATTTGGCATGGTTAGTGATCTTGGATCTGGTTGTATTGTGTTAGTGATGATTGATCTGGTTGTTTTAATTGCAAATCGATTTGATTCGTGGTTCTAAATTGTTTCGTGGGTTTTGAGAGAGTGGAAATCAAGTTCATCTTGTGGAAGTCAAGTTCATCTTGTGTAACTCTTGATTATTGCATATGCGTGATACAGCTGCTGAATTCATAAACAAAATCCTAGTTTGTTGTTTCTCATTTATTGAAATCAGTTCTATACGTTTATTGGGACTGATTTGAGGTTGTTTTTGTTTATGGTTGCTGTTTACTTGGAATGGGTCTAAAAACCTTATGGTTTTGCTGCTGTTTGATCGTTTTTGCTGGAGGTTTGTGGGGTTATCAGGGTTTACATGCTTCATCTCAATGAAGGGCGTTTGATTGGTATATTTTTTTTTGGGTAAAAGGGTCTACACCCTGGTAAAATTCATTATCCAAAAAACGTTGAAATACAAAATGACGAAGGTGAAATCCTTCGCCCACAGTCCGTTAGGACACTAACAATAACCTATCTAAGAATGGCATACCATTCTTAAAACTAACATGCACAACATGTGCAACTGACCAAACCACAATGCTAGAAAAAAGCAACTTAACAGCAAGAAAACAAAAATAATAGACATATAACTATTTCTTCTTGCGNAGGGATAGAAAATCGCCAGAGAGAAAATCGATTTAGGGTTTTCCTTCCATGTATATAAGGGACAAATTGCCCTCATAGACCTGCGATAAAAAAGAACCCTCAACTAAAAAAAAAAAACCCTAATTCTCTCTCCCTAAGGGGCGATTTTCTGGCCTCTCCCCCTAACAAATTCAGGCCATTATTCTGGCTATCTTGGACGTTTTTATTTTAATTCTTCATTGGATTAATTGTTTTAACATTAGATCTGGGTTGTTAGGGGTGGAAGTCGGTTTCAATTGCTATCCATTTATCAAAATCGTTGCCTATCCATCAATAAACCCTAATCGCATTATTTTTTCTTAGTCGGTTCCTTAATCGATTTTCATAGGGATTTGGTTTATTGATTTTATTTATAGACCCTAAACAATTTCTTGGCATATTTTTCAATCGATTTGTGGGTTTATTTACCCTTAGCGATTACTTTTTATCTTTTTTTTAGGGTTATGTTTCTATTCGATCGTTTAAGTTTCATGGTTATATCTTATGCGATCTGGGGGTGATGTGTGGATTAACATGGTTCGTATGTACATGCTTCTGGTTGATCCATATGTTGGTTGGGGTGTTTTGTACGATCATGCTGATGAAACCCTTTTAGGGTTTCGAGTCTCTTTAATGGTATTTGATGGTGTATCTGGTCGTTCTTATGCAGTTAACCCGTTTGGGGTTTGTTAGTTGATGTATTACATCAGTTTATATTATGTTTTATCATGTGTGTGGGTTTGATGGAGAGATGATTATGATTTATGTTTTTTGGGGATGTTAGGGTTTGTTACCCTTATTAAACCCATGGTTTTATTGGATCTGCGCTGTTTTGCAACATATGTGGTTCTGATTGAAGATTTGTTTGTTGTTGCAATGATGGTGGTGCTGTATGTTGATTGCATGGCAGCATGTGGTACGTTTGTACCATTATTGATCGTGCTACTAATTCCTTTTATGTTTCTTGTGGATCAAATTAATGTGGTCATGACCGTGATGTGTGCATTATGCTGCTGTTCATTATTGGAGTTTCAGCTTGTTTGGTTCTTATTTAACATCTCTAGTGAATGGTAGTGGAATTAAATGTGGAAGTAAGGGATCCTTGTTCAGCTTTCCAAGTCATGGTGTCACTCTTATTTATTCTTGCTTATTGCATATGCGTGATACAGTTGCTGAATCCATGAACAAAACCTTATTTTGTTGTTTATCATTTATTGAAATCAGTTCTATACATGTATTGGGACTGTTTTGAGGTGGTTTTTGTTTATGGATGCTGGTTGCTTCGAATGGGTCGTTAAACCTCATTGTTTGCTGCTGTTTGCTCGCTATTGCTGGATGGTTGAGGGGTTCTTTCATTGATTGCATGGCAGAATTTTGGTATGTTTATACCACTAATGATCAGTTAGATTATATTATGTTTATACGTGGGTATTATTCTGCTATGGTGATCATGGGAGGTGTGGAGGCATTATGAATTGATCACTGGTTGTCTTCATGTGTATCGCTCTTATTTGCTGGAAGATTGGATCAAGTTCGTATATGCTGGAAGGTTAGGTCGTTTAGACCATGTTTATGCTTCAAGTTCGTTTTGCTACGGATGTCAATCTTATTAAGTTATTAGATTATGCATTCTGCATGATACTAATAAAGTTGCAATTGGTTGAAGCTGGAAGTTTGAAATACTTCAACGTCTTGAAGATTCAAGGAATTGTCTACTTGGTAGTGTTTCTTTCTTCTTTTTAAGAAGTGATAGTGTCTTGTTATGTATGCATTTTCGCCTATGTAACGGGCTTAGATATGGGATTTCACCCATATCCATTGTACTTCAATTTTCTTATGGGTTGTGTGGTAGGTTATAAGAATGTTTTGTCATTCTTATATTTGAGTCTGTAAGTTATAAGAATGGTTTGTCATTCTTATATAAGAGTCTGTAAGTGTCCTAAGGGACTGAGATGAGGGACGTCACTCTCATCCGTTGTACTTCAATGTTTTTTGGTGTAATGCAATTTACCGGGGTGAATTAACCCTTTTACCCAAAAAAAAAAGACAATGGCTCTTATCAAAGGTGCAAGCATTAGGGACAATGGCTATCATCATGTAAAGGGCAATTGCTCTCATCAAGTGAGCGTTTAGGGACAACGGCTCCCAAAAAGTAAGGTACAATTTTTTTTGGGTAAAAGGGTTAATTCACCCCGGTAAAATGTATTACGCCAAAAACATTGAAGTACAAAGGATGAGGGTGACTTCCCTCATCTTAGTCCCTTTGGACACTTACAGACTCTCATATAAGAAAGACACGCCATTCTTATAACTTACATAATAAAACTTACCACCTAAAATGACTATACAAGTGAAACAAAAAATAGGAATTAACACATGATTCACTAAGGTAGCACCAAGAACATAGCCATTGTAGAACTTCAATCAACTTCCATGTGATCCAGAAAAGCACCAAACATAATCTAGCATCAACATAGAACCTGAACTCTCATAGCACACCAAAGAAACCTTGAACCATCCCCAAACCAATGCGAGTGAAAATCCTGGAGCAATCCGAGACTTAAGGTTTCTTCCACCAATCCACAAGTTCCTTCCACCAAGTCTGAACATGCCCATAATTCAACCATACGAACCAAACTTGTGTAGACAAACGGACTTGTACATACAATAGGGTTAAACCCTAACTTCCAACAATGATCACAAACGTTTTTTGAATAAGAAACGAATAAAACTTAACTTCCAATAGCGAACAGCAGCAGCACTTCCATCTCTCTCAAAACCCACTTGAAACACGAATGACTTACAGCACCAAGAAAGATGCACACATAAGATCCAAACCAATGATAGACTTGTAGCACCAAATAACGGATGCACACGTATAATCCAAAACCCTAAGACGGGTTACTTATAACCAGAAAATACACCAAACCCTTAGCGAGTAAAGTGTTGAATTATGCACCAGATAATAATTGCGCCTATAACCAAAAATCAAAACCCTAATATAGGGAATCGATTGGAGTGAAGAACAATGCGTCTTACTTTCATAATATTGTTAAGAGTAAATGTGCCCGTAACCGAATTGAAGTGGTTCGAGATGCGGCTAATGTTGTGCATGAAGGTAATGCAGTTGCAGGGGCTTTTGTTTCTCACTATGAGCAGTTTCTTGGTATAGAAGGGAATTGTAGCCCCCTTGAGGATCACGATTTATTCTCTAATGTCCTTAATCATGATATGGCTGAGTATATGGTTCGTGATGTTACCAATTCAGAAATCAAGGAAGCGTTATTTTCGATGGGGGGATGATAAAGCTCCCGGGCCGGATGGGTACACGGCTGCTTTCTTTTTTTTGGTAAAAGGGTTAAAGAATAAAAAGAGAGCATGGGATGTAGTGGGTGCTGATGTAACGAACGCTATTCGGGACTTCTTTACTAACGGTAAGCTTTTGAAGGAAATTAATCACACCATTATCTCATTGATTCCTAAAGTGTCTACCCCTTCTAAGATTAATGATTATAGGCCCATTTCTTGTTGCAATGTCTTATATAAATGCATTAGTAAAATTATTGCTAATCGCATTAAAGAGGGACTTGGGTCTTTGGTTAGTATTAATCAATCAGCGTTTGTTCCTGGGCGTCGTATCTCTGATAATATTTTACTTCTCTACCTTCGGATTCTCGTCCCTGGGTATGCAATACGTTTCCTGTGTTTGTTTTCTATTACAAGAGGTGGCGGCTGGGGATATTCGAAACCCTAAATATAATTAATTCAATCGGATTATCAAATTTGTCTTCTATGGACGTTTTAATGATCTTGATTTTCTTTTAGGGTTTGATTATCTTTTTGCGTTCTATCGTTTTTGGTGTTCTACCCTAATCAATCTGATTGCTTAACCTTTTTTGGGTATCGTTATTAGGGTATAACCGACTTTGGGTTTCTAGCAATCGACTCTCACATCTGTTTGTTTAAAGTCGGTTATGACTTTTATATATATGGTCGATTTGCTATTTGGATTTGCTCTTAACTGAAAAACCTTTTAGGTTGTATTTTGTATGGTGAAGTGAACCCTCGTTAGGGTTTTGTATTGGATGCAAGTCAAACCTGCTAGAGTTTGTTTAAGGATCTATGGTGGCTTTAAGGTTTCTGGTTGAATTATACGTGGGTTGAAGAGAGAGAGATGTTTGTTAAGGATCGATCTGGTGGTGGGTGTCGCCTATTGCTGCTACACTTATGATCTTACCCAACAGATCTTTATGGTTGTTTAAAGTGTAAGTTAGGGTTGTTTAATCCTATTTCTTGTCTATGGCAATTGTGTTCGAGGCTGCTGCTATTGAAACGATTCATGCCATAGTGGTAATCTGTGTGTTACTTCGATGTGGAAGTTAAGGTTTCTAAAACCTTGTGGTTACGACCTGGTGCTGGATATTTACGTGTGCTCTTTCAATCACTTTTACTTGTTTAAAGGTCGTATTTTCTGCATGAGTATGGAAGTTAGGGATGTCATTATCCCTATTGCATGTTCATCAATTCTTCATGATGTTTGCTCCTTATGGCTTGCGTATTTGGGACTGAATTGATGGGTTCTGAAGTATCCCTGGTCTCTATGGTCGTTTGCTTTTTTTACTTTGCAAGGGAGGTCTTAAACTCTTGTAAGTGTGTTATTAGACCTGAGTGCTTTCCTAGTGTTCGTATATAGTAGGTAATTATTACATTGGTTCATGCTGATGCGACTTTAAATTATGATGGCTGATGTGGATATAAATCGTACTATAGTTTGGAAGTTAGGGGGTTCACCCCTATTTTGGTTACGGATTTACTTCTTGGACATAATTTCGATCATCATATAAGAAAACTCGTAAAAAAGTTCTCTCCCCTAGTGTGGGCGATTTCTAAACCCCCACTCCTCAAATCGTTTTTTGCATAAAATCGATCCTTCAACTCTTGTTCTTCTGATTCCTCTTGATGTTAATGATTAACTTTATTGTTTCTCATTGATTAATACAGGTGGGTGATGAAAATCTTGATTTTTTGGGTCGATCTAAGGCAAAAAACGATTTAGGGTTTGGTATTCTTCAAATCGATTTTTT